>DWRA01003344.1:0-12296 GCA_018250295.1 Spathilepia clonius | reverse complement strand
AGTGTGGCGGTGGTGCCGCCGGAGTCAAACTACAAAGGGTTCTACCACCTTTTATCACTTACCTACTTAAATCCATATACCGTACTTTCTACAAATGAACATTACAACGCTACACAAAAGCTACATATAAATCGCTCGAGCTACATAAATTTGGTTCCGCAACATTCCTTCCGTGCCATTTTGGAAACCGTATCGGACGTATGAACTCTGCACCCGGTATTTAAATTAGTTTAATTTCGCGTAGACGTGTCCCGGGGATATTGTGAGGGTTGGAACCTGGAATTTTAAACCACCTTTTGATATATGGCTGAGATATTGCATTTTGTGCTATTTTGAACTGAAACAAGAAGTTGTAGAAATTACGTTGAAAATATAAGTCTACTTAGTATCTAGGTAGCGCTCGCTATAGACTATTGCTGTAAACTTTACTAGGCACGAATACCTTTTTACTTTTATAATTTAGTAAACATTAAAATATTTTAGTAGTAAAAGTACTTTCTTCATAGAATTACTTTTGAACGTCAACTGAAAAGCAACTAGAGCTATTTCAGACATTTTTTTTTATCGTAGAAATCTTTAAAATTTTTACTAAGTGTTAATTTAATTACTTCTTAATATTTTTTAGATTGATTAAATAATAGTTATGAATTCTTTAAGGACTAGTAGTGTAAGGACTAAGTTAGTTACAAAGGATTTAATTAGATCGACTCCAGATTATACTTCAGACAAAACACCAAAAACGCACTACCCAAATAGTATTTAAATTGCATTCTAGACTCACGATCAAAATGTCGGATTTAATTATGAAAAAAGGCGAACCACCCCCTTTCCACCGAGTTTACACGAGCCGCGAATTTCTTCCCCTGCCGGGTTAATCCGGGCCAAATTTACATATTTATTGGACGAGGACAGATGCGGTGTCTAATCGATAACTGCCAACTTTTGGAACGATTATGCATAAACCGAATTTTCTTTTAGTGTTGAATTAAGTAGTTATTTGCAGTCATCAGTTTTAGGGTTAAGTTAAAGTCTCCTTAGAAGTTATGCATATTTGAGGAAAACTAAAATATTTTTTATTGTATCTGGTAAAAATCCACGTGTCGGAGTGGTAACTTTACCGATCTGACACTCAAGTGCTCGGGTTCGATCCCAGACCTATCCAGATTCTTAAATGATGACTTTATATTTTTATTTTGCATCTGCGTGTTTATGTATACGTCTTTGTGTGTGTCCACGATGCTATATAATGTTTACCTACCTACAATTTCTGCCCAATAGAAATTGTCAAATTTGCATATTTGGTTGGCAGAATATTAGAGAGATTGAATATGAGTAATAACAGGCGTATAAATGTAATGTTTGATATTGATGATTTCGTCTTATGTGTTAAAAACGCATAAATAGGTATGCAGTTCTGGACAATGTGTTTAATATTAGCAACGAACTTCATAAAAATTAAATTTCATAATTTAATTTTACTGTATTTTTTACTAACACGCCTAAGTGCGCATAAAAAAGCACATGCTCGTAATAGTAAATTCACATGAACGTGTACCTACGACCAAGTTTATGCACGCCGAGATGGGACTGCGAAACTATGGCGGAAATTTAAACAGAACCTGTTCGCACATGTTCTTAATTAACTACATTTTGGACGAACTTTGTCTAAATTGTTACCTGCACTGCCCTTAGTAACTAGTTCGCTGTTGATTTAAGACCAGACGTTTAAGTAAGGCTTTAATTAAGTTGCACTACTAAAGTACGTGATGTTGCGAATACATTTGCATGTGTGTTTGTTACTTGCTTATTAAGTAAACTAAAATATTTAACAGATTTTAATAAAATTTGAAAGGAGGCCTATACATTTACTACTACATACACATATAATATAATTAAACTTATGAATTAAGATGCCAAAAAGCAAGTAATCGATAAAAAATGTATGTTACGGGGTTTTTATTTAATTGAAGTGGCCAATGAGTATGTAGTAAACCTCATGGTAACTGGTCACTGACATCCATGGTACATGTAATGAACCCCAAATATAACAAGAGCAAGAGAGGGGACAAGGTTTAAATCTCAGGCACTCCTACTGCGTCAAAGTTACTTGTATATTGGAAATAAATTATCACTTGCCATAATGTTATAGCAAAACATTTTGAGGAATCCTACGCGCCACAGAGGTCTTTAAAAATATTTTCGAAGGTGTTTTAAGTGTACTATTGTCATTGTCAATCTGTTACTGTCCCACTACTGGGCACGGGTCTCCTCTCAGAGTGAAAGGGGTTAGGCAATAGTCCACCGCGCTGGCCAAGTGCGAGTTGGTAGACTTCACACACTGTTTTGCAAACAATTTTTTTTTGACGAACTCTCAAGTGTGCAAGTTTCCTCACAATGTTTTCGTTCACCGTTATAGCAAGTGATAATTAATTTTTAATACGCTCGTAATTTCGAAAAATCAGAGTTGTGCAGGCGTGCCTGGGATTTGAACCTCAGACTGATTCAAGCACTAGGCTATCACTGTTTTGTTTTTTAAGAGGTGTACTAGTGTATCCACAATTAACAACCACGGTGAACTGCAGCCTAAATCCCGCTCACTCTAAGAGGCGATGATGACGACGATTGTCGCGTGCCAGTGAAATGGTGTAGCCACCCATAAGATAAACTTGTAAATTAAGCATTTTAATTATCTATTGAAGTAGCAAACAACTACGAAGTGTTGTTCTCTTGTGCAAAATATCACTGGCTCTACCACTTGTTAAAGTCAATTATAAACCTAATCGGATCCCGAGCACTTACTAGGTGGACAAGTTTATAAATTGAAAATCTCATAATAATCAATCTGGGTCTTAAAACTTCTAACTCCTTAACATATAGGTACTCTATAATCATAAATTAATTTCCCAAACATTTTCTACGAAAAGCTTAAACCTGCCATGCAGCACACTCGCGCGCTTAACTCATAACATTTATGAATAAAATTATTAACGAAGCTCAGTTACAGAGGCGTGGATGGATTTAAAGCGTCAATTAGTAAGCCACCGCTAGGGGGAGCTAAATTTGTACGCCGGAGGCAGTAAAAATAGTTGCATGTGTGCAGTGATGTAGACGGATGCCGCTGGAAACGGCTTTTTTTACTTGATTTAAAACTGACATGTTGCAATGATTTGCACTACCGTTTGGTATTTGTGTAGTGTCCTCACGTTTTTGGTTGGTGTCGTTTTTTAGGTTAACATTTGGCAGCTGTTAAGTCAAAAGCATCGATTACAATGGACTTTAGCAAATATTTCGATGTTTATACATGAAATTCATCTTTGCTTAGAACTCCTGTCAAAATCAGCTCAGTTCAATATTTAAGGGCAGTACGAACATACAGACAGACAAAACATTTGTAAACGCAATTATGAATTTTTGTTTCATTGGGGTTCGTAACGTTTTTTATTATTTCGGGATCATATTACATAATTATTTGTTATTTAGCCACATACGAGTGTAATATATAAAAAGTATGTTTTTGTATAAAAAGTGAATGAAAGTAAAAGCTTATCATGTATGTACATATTCAGGGCTAAGTTTTTTATCGATGTGTATTTTAGTCCAAAACGGCTGGAAGAGAATGACTTAGCGTTAGCTTCGTCATTATGTGTTATGTATGATACTTAGGGAGTTAATAAATATTTAACAAAGCATTGAAAATTTTGGCATGAAAGTCTGTATTTTTCTAGAAATGCTTTTTCTTAATTATACTTTTGTTATGTTTCTATTAAAAATTGACCTACGTTTACGTAAGTTCGTTGAAAATGTGTATCTGTCCTAAATTCCATGAAAAATATCGCCGTTTACTTAATCTTTTGTATCAAATTATATTATAAGTATTTAAAACGAGAATAGCGTTGAGGACATAATCATAACTGTATAAATATTATAATTGTGTTTTATGCAACTTTCGATACGATTGCGCAGATAGATATACAAGGATAGAAGAAAGTTTTCAAGTTACTAAACTTCAAGCTGGGTGAATATAAAACCTGAAACTTTTTGATTTGGAGACGGTATAATCTGTTAAATGCAGCGTCAAATTTAATAAACCCTAACGTAAACCGTATGGCACATCCAGCCACATTTCATCCGTACCCACTACACGACACAGCTGTCGAGATGTTTCTAGTTGGGCTCTGAACTGAAGTTCACGAGAAAAATACACTCGCACTCGCGTAGCGAAGTGCCCGCAATGTTATTGCAAGCAGACCGTTTTACGATGTTTAACGTAACACTTTTGCGCGTAGCTGTACGTTAGTGGTGTGATTTTTAAGCATTTTATAGTCTAACTAGTTCAGATTGGATTTAATGGGCTTCCTGAAGCAGAGAGATTCTCGATCCGTTGCCTATTTTATATCTTTGGTGACTTATTGAAAATTCTAACAGTGACATTCGTGAAGTACCATAGAAGATTCATTCATATGTAGTTTGAAAATATTTAGGTCTGCGCATTGGTAGACATGTAGTATGCATGAGTAGATATGCAGTAGTTTACAAAAATTAAGAATAGGACTTTGTTTATAGATCGTTAAATGTTTGTTGATATTATTATAAAGCTTACAAAATTGCTTACGAATGCATTGTAGTGCTCTATTGTTTTTAATATAAGTATGATTAAAAAAATTTAATTGTAATTATTACATATTTTCTATTGAGTATCGTGCACGACGGCGTAAGAACATAAAATAATTAAAAACTGCGGTTAAGAGTTAACTTTAAAACGAAACGTTGTTTTAAGGTTTTGTTACAAATTACTTGCTAACAATGTAAAATTATTTTCTGTGCTGGAAAACTGTTGAGTAGTTAAAAACTGGTACACTGCTCGACAGCAGTTTTTTTTTCAATTGAGTTTCTGGAGGAAAATCTAACTGGTATTCCTGGATAGTGGCTGGTTAGTGCAAGGCAATATTAAGCAACCCCTGGTATAACAGTTAAAAGCGTAATAATAATGATATAATTAGGTACATAATTGCGCCGTGAAGTCAATACTTGAAGCGAGCAAAGGAAACGGGAGATATGGCATCACATCTCTTGACGGCTTCCCATGGACGGTGATATTAATGATAGGCGTACACCAGCACGTACCGATGCGCCGTGGGAGTCCATCACAGGTCTAAGCTAGAATCAACGATTTTTTCCGTTATCATAGCTAAATATAGCTTATTTTCATACTGCTGCTACGAGGCAGAGGTTATACAGATAAAAACAGATATAAAACAACCCTAACACAGAATTTATCTATCTATTCGTCTGCATAAAATTTTGTTATTTTTGTTTGAATTTCGGGAATATAATGTGGAACTTTCCATGTACACGTCAATGGTTTATTTACCGCTATCCTTTGTGTATCATCAAATAAAGGCAAACAAACATTGTTGTCTGCAACACAATACAATAAAATTCTTGGAACAACGTTCTATTTGTTACCTATCAGCCTTTAGATAGTTCTAGGATGTTTTTTTGCAAAACGTTTCCAACTTAATCGAGAGTCGGTTTTCTGGACCACTGAGTTTTGATGGAGAGGATTGTTTGTGTTCAGTTTCAATCGTATTTTAGTCTTGTAACAGTCCACTACTGGGATTATTA
The DNA here is from genome assembly GCA_018250295.1 of Spathilepia clonius. Taxonomy (NCBI): domain Eukaryota; kingdom Metazoa; phylum Arthropoda; class Insecta; order Lepidoptera; family Hesperiidae; genus Spathilepia; species Spathilepia clonius. Next base: position 6,671 of record DWRA01003344.1, on the reverse strand, counting down.
GTTTCACTACAAATGCATAGAATATGCATAGTACACAAATTGTAGGAGACGGTAAAATGTATAAAGGCCTAACCCTTTTCGCTGCGTAATTCTTATGTATCAGAAATAACCATAACAAATTTTATTTTAATAATCGGAAATGAATCGCCTCCGGTAAGACAAACCCCAAATTTGTAGACAATGTTTGGATAGGAACAATAAAAGAGAATAGTTAATAACAGCATATTAGTAGTTAGTATATTACTACTTTTTGATTACAAATTTATTTATAACAGATGAAGTTAATATTGTCTAATTGATGGAAAACACGTGTATAAATATGAAATTTTGCGTAAGAGGGCTTTAACTACAAAAGTATAATACATAACTAATAAGGAACAATTTCAAAAAAAAATCATCCCCTAGGGAGGTTAAGTAAGCCATAAAGATTGTTTACTAATTTAAAAAGACTGAAATTTGAGTTCATGGAAACTCATGAACACGAATCTTGTATAAAAGTTAAATTTTTGTAAGTTTGAAATCCTAAGATAAACTTGTCAAGTAAAATACTTAGTAAAGATGTAATTGAATGAAACTTTCGACTTTAACTAACTTTAGAGACTTTGTATCATCATGGAATTCAATTAACTTTTGCGTGAGATAAAGACAGATTAAGAGTTATTACATAAGTTAATTCAATAACCAATATTATTCGAAATTACAGCTTTTGTATAATAATATCAGATCACATTTTATATAAAACGAACAATACGAAAATAAAAATAAAGCAATTTTAATTGCTACTTTTTATACTAATATTTAATACACTATTGTACTGCAAAAGTTAAAAATTTTCATTTTTTTATAATTACAATAAAATTAAGCTTTCATTTTTGTTAAGGAATAAGTATTTAAAAGCTCACAATATATGTGAATCATACCGTAACAAAATTATTCCAAAGCAGGCCATAAAACTTCATACCAGTTTAGAAATTCCGATACACGTTGATAGGTAATTCAATCTATATCAAACACCTAACCCCTCATAAAGGGCTAAGGGATGTGGCAACCGCTCACAAGACAGGTAGGTATGTGCAAAGGTGCCTATGATTTACAGTAAATTCGAAATCGATGATCCTTTACAGACTTGTTACTATATGTTCATTTTTAAAGGTTTTCCTTACGTTTCTTTATTATTCCTGTGGGACTATTGTATAAAAAAGATTCAATTACAGCATTCATATAATCAGTCGGCGCTCAAATTGGATCCAATTTAGGTGGTAAGCCACCTCAATGTAAGTTGAGCGCCGACTTTAGAATAGTTTAGTATATAGTTCTATATACTAAACTATTCTAATTTAAAGAAATGTTTAAATTATTTTTTGCTTTCTTGTGACATGGATGTCGGTTTTATTTTTTTATTAAAAATAATTTGTTTTAACATAAAATAATTAATTACAATTAATTTATGTGATACTTACAAAATGTATCACATAAATTAATTGACTCTTAAACTCAAACAAGAAAGGTGAAGGATATCAATATTTTCCTTGTGTCACTTGAAAACGACATGTTCAATGACCTGTAAATGAGATTTAAATTTTTAAGTTGACTACAAAAATTGTTTTTTCAAGCATAATTTTATGAAACACAAACATTTCATCTTCCCCTCTTATACAATCGTAGAATCCCGTCAACGTGGATTCAGGAACATTACTACCGCCATCTATCCTGTCTGTTATTAACATAGGTGTAACTAACCATTATATGGATAGTTTTACGTTCGTTTATTAACTTTATTAATTCAACTGATATACAATAAATATTGCGATGCGATTTTCAAAACACAATTTAGTCGCAAGTCTGAACATTATAGTTGGGACAGTGATGTTACGATCCATCATACGCTCCCAAAGGACCGAGCCTCAGACGCTTAGATTCGATGATTACGATAACGCTAACTAAATTGTTTTTGCTATTACTACTTCGATTTACTTTTTTACCTGACTACGCCAGAAAAAGGATAATGCGTGAGAATCTGTGTCTTTCTTCTTTGTTTCTTTAGGGCTCTGTGGCTTAAATGACACGTTGGATTTTGATAATTACGGCGTCTTCTCAGATGTGACATATATTTTGTTACGATACAATAATAAATATGTAACGTTGTGCAATTTTAATATTATTTTAAATTTATTTAAACTTATTAATTTATGAAAGAGGTCTATCGACAAAATTGTCATAATAGAATAATCTTTTGAATCATAGCAGATAGTTACTTGATTTTTTTATATAGTGTATGTTACGATAGCCACTATAACGATGAACACTAAAAATAAAAACATAAAAAATAAAGGGGGACCCTATACAAAACTCGATGTTTTTATATGATTTTCAATTTGTTTATTTAACAAGTTCTATAACTTAAAGGTATCTGTAACTGTCATGACAAATATTAAAATCATGATTAAAAAAATATTGTAAAATTTTTCGTAGTTGTAAAGGAATTCTTCTGGTATGAGTTCGACTCGTATTGGCGGAATTTATTAATTCTGAACCTATGACTCCATATCTATTTATGTACCTATATTTATGTTATATATATATTTAGGTTATGAATATTGTTATTTGTTCGTCACTATGTCCCCCTATTCGACAACTAAAGGCAGTATTTAAACACACGGTATCTCCAAATATTTAACCGGAGAATTGCGAACCTCGTAGCGCTAATTAAATTAGACATTAACGAGCATCCTACTGGGATGTTCGTTCTTATTGGACTAAACAGACTTGTCACTAATATATTTTGAAAGATCAAAGTGTTTTGTTCAAGTAGAATATCATTTTACAAGGGTAGAAGTCCCAAGCAGTTACACGGCTTCATTAACACATATGTAACTGTAGATTTGGTCTTTAACGAGACATTTTGTAAGGATGTTGTATTATTAAACCAAAACATTTTTTATTATTCCATGTCTTTTTTTTTAAGATTGGAGTAATAAACGAGATTGCAGTTCACCTGAAGGTTAGTTACCACTACAGCCCATGGGAATCTGAGACGAACTTCATATTAAACAAGTTTTGCCTATAGCCAATCACAAATGCGTCATTGCTCTTGAGGACTAAGATGGTCGGTTCATGTGTATAATAGCCGGCAACCACACCCGCCCACTGCAGCGCAAGAATTAGCACTAGATATGAGTGGCAGCTATACATCCACGGTCGAAATATCCTGGCTCCACCATTTTCAGAACTAACTTTTAACTTTTAATTATTATATGAAGCATAAATGCTATGTGGTTGTTATGGTTATTATGCTATATTTACACGACGTTTAAGTAATATATGTATTTTGTAAAATCGAAATTCTTTGTTTAAGTAACAACTTTTGTAACTGTATGGGCCCCAAACAATCACACTGGGGCAAGTTCAAATATTTATTTGGGGAATAGCGAAGTTTCCGGCGCTAATTAAATTGGACATTAGCAAGTATCCTGCAGAGATGCTCCTTCTTATTAAAGTAAAATGTCGCATTACGAATATATCTTGATGTTTGAGCTGTATATTATCGTATATCATACAATAGTAAGAGTCAAAGTTATATCAAATCGCAAGCATCCGGCTATTTAACTGGAGATTTGAGAACCTTGTTCCGCTACTTACGTCAATGCATCAGATTTTACGTAACAAGTTCGACCTTAAACCATATTCGCTCGGTCTTCAACTGCCGTTATTTTAACCCGAATTAGCAGCTTAATAGCAACGTTGCTAATTAGATTGGACATTAGCGTATTATCCTCGGGATGCGTCTGTTTTCATCATCCTAACATTATTCATAGTGATTCGTTACGAAAGATCAAAGTGTAAAGCAAATATAATTAGCATGTGTAAATGTTGATTTGTTATGGTTTCTGTTTCATAGAAACAGGATGGACGCGTTATAGTACGGGATCCGACAGGAAGATTACTATATTCGTCTGTTCTTAGATAAATTTCAATCCTAGGTCTGTAGTTACTTTAATTTCTCAATATTATTAAATTGTTTAATTGGTGATTATATTTATTACTGGTAACATTTAATAGGTAGATGTATCAATAGGTGTTTTAAAATCCTTACATGTAAATTCCATTTATTATAATAATAGTAAAGTAGTTAAATGTCACAGTATTAATATATTTCAATTACATATAGTTTGCAATATAATGTATCACATACGTGTTTAAGTAAATTTATTAAAAATTGTTGTTTTTAATAAATGCTTCATCTAAAAATTTAATTACTTACGTCAAAGCCTTAATGAGAATGGCTTATAAAAACTTGCGTCAATCCCAGGAGGACATTGAGAAACTTGTCGAGAAAATATTATAAAACTAATTGATAAGAGATTTCTTACAGTTTTCGAAATTATACCGAGCGTCATAATAATTTGACATATTGCATGATTTTGCTTCTGTGTCAATAGACTAGAACAATTTCAAGTATTTTTTTATACATAGGACAATAGTAGAATCTTAAAAAAAATATTTTTACAAACATAAAATTTCAAAAATAAGTAAGTAAACTTAATGTAAGTAACTAGATAAGTGGCAACTAGCTTCCATGAACTTGTATAAGCAACCCCGATAAAATAGGAGGTCTACTTGAACTCAAACAAAGATGTTTTGCTACCCCTGAAGACTAAGTTGAAATGCTTCCATACGTGACCTATCCTTACGATGCCCTTCAAACTAGGGCGCAGCAGTGCTACACTACGGTCAAAAGACGTAATACAACTGGCTATTACGAATTCCGAAGTCGAATCAAGGGTTCTACCTCTAAACTAACTTCGTTGTCAACCCATAACTGTCTCATTGCTGGGCATGTGTTTCTTCTCAGAGTGAGAGGTTTACGCAACAGTCTACCACTCTGGACAAGTGCGAATTGGTAGATAAAGACATTTGAGAGCTTTTTTAAAGAAGCCTTTTTTACCGTGATAGCAAATGATAATTGATTTGTTATACGGACATAATTTTGAAAAATCAGAGCGACTTTGAAATTCGAACCTTGAACACCCAATTGAGATGCCGAGTTTCAACCACTAGGCTATCACAGCATTTGACATAATGTACATTATATTTCTCTGAAAATCGTCTTTCGTCCGTTAGACGTCCCTGCGACCCCAAAACCTCATTCCCAAACACCCAAACTCAGTCTCAAAACTCATCAGTCGTCTCAATTATCAGTGGTTTCCGAGTTTTATTTGAGCAGACAATTAGTTACGAATTCGGCCTCTCGTCAAACGAAACTAGTTGCGGGCGTTTATTTAATTAGTTAATTGGCTGTGTAGGCGGACTTTTGTATAGTGGCGTTGTAACGTAGGATTGATGCTTGCAATAGTCAGATAAAACCAACTTATCGTGTTGTTAACAAATATTCTTGAAAAAATAAAATAGTTATATGTTAAAAACACTAACATAAAAACTTCATGTTTCCGATGCTAAATTGGTCTTATAATTTCTTCATTAAAATCGTTACTGTGAGCGACTGTTTTACACACCACAAAAATACGTATAAATATGTAGATATTTATATGGGGACAAGGTCGTATTGGTATAGAAATAATTTTAAAAAGTTACATGGATTTTTTAATATAATTTTAAAATAAATCATTTCATTTTATTCGTATTAAAAAAATTTAATCCTCGCATCATCCTGGGAAATCACTCAATTTTCAAGCAGCCTTGAAAATTGACAGTGAAATTGACTTGAACTTGGCAAGCTAGATGAAATGATGTACAGTAGACCATACTTTGTGTACTTATTTGCTGTAATTCACAATTGAAAGTCGGAGGCAGTTTGAACTGTGCCGCTATTTGGATAGGCAACTCATACATGTGTATAGGACATCAGACATGCCCCTGTGAACCGCAAACATCTCCTAAACAGACACCCAATAGGATGCGGGTCACTTGTTTATCTCTGTATCCTCTTAGAGTTAGCTTTCAATTAAATAGGGTTTGAATAAAACAATACTAGGTGAAATGAAGCTGTGAAAGCTCAGAGGTTTTGAAATTCATAAGGGAGTACGAGGTTCGAATCCCAGACACGCACGTGCCTCGGATTTTTCAGTTATGAACGTAGAATAAAATTAATTATCACTTGCTATAAAGGTGAATCTGCCCAATGTCTAAAGTTCCCCTATAGCCAATACGTCTTTCTATTTGAGTTAACAATACATTTTGCGAGCTTTCAAGTAAAATAGAACAACTATAATTGAATTTGCTTATAAAATTAAAACGGAGTAAGTCTAAATGTAGCATGGCTTGTATTATATTTATAGACAAAGTTCATCACATTTAATTCAAAATTCTTAACGAACGTAAACGTAAACACTACGCTCAGCAACGTTTGTAACACGTTTATACTTGCAGTCCAATAAACCGCACGCCGTTTGTCGTATATGTCGATACGACACATTACTAGCCGTTTGTCGTATTTGTCAATATGACACGACATCGCGGTGCGGGAGACTGATCGAGCGCGGGAAAAATGAACGAGCCACGTTGCCTCCGGCGTAGCGTTCATTGTACCTTTGCTATATCACCACGTGCGTCACACGGACGTCGTGTGCCGTGTACTTTTTTTTATATAATAGAGTAGCAAACGAGCATGCAGTCCACCTGATGGTAAGTGGCAAATGCCGCCCATGGACATT
>DWRA01003343.1:0-12297 GCA_018250295.1 Spathilepia clonius | reverse complement strand
AAAACGAAATCCTCCACTTGCGCCGAGTATACCTCTAACGTCGCTATAGAATCACGATGAGCGCAGTCGCAGTAGAACATATTTCCCGAGAGTCGAAGTGTCGCGTTTGCCCTGAGCAGAGATGTCGGTGCGATCGTCAAGTTGTTGTCGCTGAGGTCGACCGTTAGGTTGTGGACGCGGCTGAACGCCCGTGGCGCGACGGTGAGCCCGAGGCGGGAGAGGTCGACGAGGCGGACCCCTGGCGGCAGCGCGGCGAGGTCGGCGGGCACGGTGTGGAGGCGCAATTGTACGGCGGAGGCGTTGAGCGGCGCGAGCGACGACAGCGTGCGCGGCACCGTGGCGCAGTCCAACTCGAGGCGGCGCGGGGGGCGCAGCACGCAGGAGCAACGCGCGGGGCAGGCGGGCGCGTGCAGTGTGCAGAGCAGCGCGGCGGCCGGCACGTCGCCCAGTAGCTTGCTGCGTAGCGGCTCGGGGCCGGCGCAGTGAGCCTCGTGTAAGTAGAAACGTCTGGCGAAATCGGCGTCCGAGAGCGCTGTTACAAAATTGTATAAGTTGCAGTCGCACATAAACGGGTTTTCGTACAGTACGAATATTGCCTTACTGGAGTTCGGGTACACATTAGCCCGGGATCCTTCTGCGAGAGACAATTTTGTGATGTTATTGTTTGTCAAATCGACTACAACATCGCCAGAAAAATTTAACTCGGAATCCTGCAATAGAAAATATTTATACAGATTTTAATTGTTACTAAATAGAAACCAATTATATGTTACAGGTACAGCCCACATATAAAGTAAAAACTTATTGAAGTTTCCAGTTCTGCCGGAGAACAAATCAGAAGCCGCAATTTTATTGCAAAATATAAATTAGCTTCACTTGTGACCTTTGTAGGTTTGTTCATCATGTTTTTGTTCAACGTTAAAGCAAGTGATAATTAATTTCTAATACACACATAATATTGTAAATAGGAGACGAGAGAGCAGCCACTAGGTATGACTGCTTGGGCTGACCGTTGGCTACTCACCGATAATTGCGTGATGATATTATGGGAGAGGTCGAGATTTTTCAAGCTGTAGAAGTGCTCGAAGCCCGCTATGCCGGCGCGCGTCAGCTCGTTGTGTGCCAGCGACAGGAGCTCCAGAAAGTGTAACGGCTTTAATAGACTTCTGCAAAACACAGACATATACGGATAGGTAAATAGTAGTGGATCACGGTTACTGTAACGGGCTGAGGCTGAGGTTTTGCTGCGGCCGAAGTGCGTAACTCGTAGCGCGCTATTTTTAGTGACCGACCGAACTTTCGGTTTCACCAAAACATTGCCAAAAAATAGATATTGAATGAGAAAGTATTAAGTAATATAGGTGACTTTTCCAAATGTACCTGTTAGCCTGTAAATCTGTTAATTTCAGAGAATTGTCTAAGTTTTTATAATTATCAAATTTCGTCCACCCGTCCGTTTTCTGCACTTTTTTCATATAATTAATTTGCAATTCCAAATTTCAAATTCCTCTGTCAATAATTATTCAATCGATATTCGTTAAAAGGAATCTGAAAATTTAGCTTCAGGGAAACGTCCTATCTATGAATGAAAATGTAAGCGGCAATCGATACTCACGGTTCCAGCTGTTTTAGTTTGTTGTGAGACAAATTAAGCGTTTGGAGATAAAGAAGATTCTTGAAAATATTTATCGGCAGGAACTCGATGACATTTTCGCTGAGGTCGAGCGTCACCAGGCGCGTCACGTTAGCCAACAGGGTGCCAGGAAGCGTGTGCAAGTGGTTCCGTGCCACACTCAGCACCCGCAAGTTTCCCTGCGTGGCGAGCAGCTCTGCGGGCAGCTCCGTCAGCCGGTTGTCCTCCAGCGACAGCTTGACGAGAGCGGCCGAGCCAAGCAGCAGGTCCGCCGGCACCGCCCGCACTCAACACTGCTCTATCATCAGTATGTCCAGCTTGGAGAATGCAGAAAACGTGCCGGCTTCCAGACGAAGCTCTGACTTATTTTCGTTGCTGATCCTTACCTGGAAAAATTAACACCGTCGTCATCCCATTACCGTCCCGCTGCTGGGCGAGGGTTTTCTCTCGGAGTGAGAGGGGTTTCCAAGGGTTAGCCAAGTGCGGGTTGGTAGACTTAGACTTAAGAACTTTTCTTTTCTAATAACTTTTAAGTGTGCAGGTTTCCTACGAATGAGCTGCTTTTAATAAGCCGACTAAAGCGAAGGAAAAAAAGAGGAGTAGGTTTGATGATGTGGCCGTAGAGGTGGAACTCACCGTCTTCAGCGACTGCAAGTACTGCAGCGGCTCACGGGAGAAGTACTGCAGGTGATGAGCGGACACTTCCAGTTGCGTCAAACGTGGCGTGGCGAGCAGCGCTTCCGGGGGCAGCGACACCATGCTCTTGGAACTCAACGTGAGATCATCCAAATCCGTCACATCAGTTGAAATAAATGGGGGTAAATGATTGATTCCATAGGGTCCAAAAGCTAAGCAACTGTGTACTCTTTGCTGATCCAGGAGCACGCGTTTGGCTCAAAGACTCGATATAGCAATTGAAAATGACAACGATGCCTATTAGTTTGTGGTAGAGTTTAAGTTTTTGTATATAAGTAATATAGATCAATTATAAACAGTTTATTATACGAAATGATGATGGTAGAAGCTGTTTGTGAGACTGCGGCGCCAACGCCACCATACTTGCCGCTACTCTGTAATAAGTATGTAGGGCTTTCTGTTCTGGATTGAAGAGCATGATATTAATGAGACGTTCTAATTTAGTCTGCTAGTAAATCATCGATAATCGATCGCTAACAGGATTTCACATGGTTTGCTGATTTTATGAAGTAAAGATACCGCTTATCGTCTGATGAACTTCAAGCTAGTATACTGTTGAGGCTGGTAACGAAACTCGGTACTAAAGTCCCGAGACACTGAATATTTGTACTACATAATGCTACTTTAATAATTAGATATCCGAAATGTCATATTAAATGACATAGAATACAAATTACGCGAAGTTATGTATTACTCATGAATGCCTCCTCGTTAAAGCTTTCAATCGTATGTCCGTTAAGTGCAAGGCGACGGAGCTGGGGCAGTCCAAGGAAGGCTCGGGCAGGGAGCTCCACGAGGCCGGTGATCTCCAGCTCCTGCAGGCGGGCGAGCGCGGGCGGCCAGCGCGCCGTCAGCCGCCGCACGCGCTGCATGCGCAGCTCCAGCAGCTGCGTCTGCGCGCCCAATACCGCGTACGGCACCACGCCTGACTTCCCAGCTGCACACATATTGAACAGTTTTCATACGTGTACCACTGTTCAACGGTAGAGATACCGCCGCTACTACTAAAATAGCGTGAAGTGTTTCTGCATTTTGGTACAAGGGTGTGGATGCGGGATGATTTTTATGGAATTCCTTAGTCCTCAGAAGTGGCAACGCATCTATGATAAAAAAAATATGGTGTATTTAGTGCCTTTACGCCTAAATGTATTTTTACCCTTTGCACCCAGAAGTGATGTTATTTATGTGCGTATACATTTCTAGTGGTTAACTGAATGTCAGTACTACGTAGCTAACCGTTGTATGAGAGAGTATATAAGGTATGAAGGCCGGCGAGGTGCTCGGGGCGCAGATCGGGAACGTCCTCCAGCTCAAGGCCCGCGAAGCTGATCCGGTCGGGCGCGAACACGCAGCTGAGCGGCCCGAGCAGCTCGCAGCCGCGCACGTTTAGCGTGTTCAGCGTCCACAGCGCGGGGCCCCTGTCCGCCCACAGCCCGTCCACCACCTCCTTCAGCTCGTCACACTGGAAGCGCCCGGCGCGGCCGCTAGCGCCCGGCTGTGTAACAGATATCACCATCGTTTTATCGATTGCTTATTATTAGTGACTAACTGACTGTTTTTGATTTATTTTCGGCCAAGTTTCGGTTTCGACCAGAAATTGGACGAATCCTTTCAGCCGAAACATACGTTCGTGAACTTCCACATCACCTTCATACAATAGTATACAAACAAGCCGCTTCTGACAAGCTTGGCTTTTGTTTATATTAATATTTTAAAAATTAATTAATTGTTTAACAAAAATAATCAATAGTAACTTTACCAAGTGCTATATTATAAATCCGTATATTTCCTAAGATTTGCAGCGAAGAAACCCAATGAAAACTGTATTTTTACGCATCACTTTAATTAGTCGGTAAAATGTTCAAATCGTAATAAATTCTAGTTAATTGTAATCTTTCTAGAGAAAATCTCTTTTCGCAGAGTAAAAATCGCTTTAAAATCCGTTCACTTGGTCTCTAGGTAAGCATTTGGATCTTTGGTTATCTTGAGCCGACCATTTTATTTGACCCTCGTTATGTATGAGACTCTTTACTTCAACGAGTTTAACCAACTACTACGTTACAAAAGAAGATATATGATACTTTTTACTTAAATTGAGACCAAATAAAATTAAAAAATAAAAATAAAATGATCAAAATCCAACACTGTTCCTGTGCGTTTACATAATGTTATTATACCTTCATAGTAAAAGAAACCATTTTAAAGCAAAAAGAAAACGGTAAGTTTAGACATATGGTACCTCACAGGTGATCTTGAAATATACGTCTTGGTCAGTGGTGAAGGCGAGGCGGCCGGCGGGCAGCGAGCAATTCACCGCTACCTCCATCTTGTCGTACGTGCGCTCGCACCCGAACCGCTCCGAATGTCTGAGAACCGACCATTTAAAATAATTATATGGTTAGATATCATATCAACTATAAAAGTACATGAATCGTTAAAATCTAGTTTCTACATGTTACGACTTAATAGATAAACCGTAGAGCGCCATAAATTCCGTCGGAGCGTCGGTAATGTTTCATTATTCTGATTTCAAAATATGTATTAGGGGGCCCAGAAAATTGTGTCGATTTTTTAAAGTAAATGCAAATAAATAAATTTCGTGCAAGTTTTTTTTTAATCAATGATGTAATTACCCTTGTTGACAACAACGTTTTGCCTTGCAGGATCGATAAAAATCAATTGGTTTTTCAGTAAAGTATCTAGAGAAGACATTTTTCATAGGATCCAACTTTTTAATTTTTTTGTTTGTTAAGAAATGTTGCATTGAATGGAATAAATAGAAATCCTTTAGCGTAGTGTCAGGCGAGTATGGTGGGTGAGGCAATACCACCCACCCCAATCGTTGATTTTTTCCGACGTTTTTCTTGCGCAGTTCGGTCTTGCATTACCATGCTACGAAATAACGCCTTTTCTATTGATAACGGTGGATACTTTTCAATTAATGATTGACTTAGTCCATATAATTGTTCACAAGACAGGCAAATAATGCATAAACATTTTCTCCAGGTTATAGCATTTCAAAATGGATGATTCCACGAATACCCCACCAAACACACGAAATCGCTTTTTTTGAATCTAAACCTGGCTCAGTAGTCCTTCACGGCGGTTCATTCGGAGAGAGCCACTGTCTTTTGCATTTTGGATTATCATACAGGATCAATTTGTCATCTTCAGTTATCAAGCGATCATAAAACGGTCCTGTATTATACCGGTGAAGCAATAAGATGCATGCCGTAGATTGGTTAGCTATGTTTTCTTCAGACAGATGGTCGACCAAGGTTGGTTAAGAGCATTTGACAGCTCCTCGACTGTCTTATGTAGATTTTATAGGTATATAAAAATGTCAAAGCAACACAAATATTTTGACCCCAAAATAAATATCGATAAACATACCTTTATAATGCCAGAACAATTCCGGTCCCTGACACAACACGATACAATTATGAGAAATCTGGTTTCTCAAAAAAATAAAAAATGAAGCTATAGAAGGGACATGAAAAAAGACTGGTATGGACTTCCATGACACTAGTGAAACGTTTATGTGGATAAAGATGGAAACATGCTGTTAAAGGAATATGTACTCGAAGAGATTGTGCTAGAAACATGGCAAGAGGAATTCATCGACGGAACTACAGTAGTAGTCTTAGCAAAAATCTTGAAGATTTTTTTTGAAACAATCCTTCAATAAATCCTAAATCTCAAAATTTGAGACAGTTATCAGAAAAACTTGTAATAGTAAAGGAAAAAATAGAATTACATAACAGTTGATATTTATATTTGTAACGGAAAGTACTCGAGAGGAAATAGAAGAAGATAGTCTAGATAGAGGTTCTTAAATTGTGTTTGGAAGATACGTAAAAAAAAGATATAGAATAATTGGTATAAAAGCAGGGTATTTCGAAAGTTAGGATTAAATTACTCCGCAACAACCTGTTATTCTATATGATGACATATATTTAAAGCTATGCAGTATGCACCACCCTCCCACATAGCATAGCATACGTGCGCATGCAAAAAATAAAATATTCACTACCACCTAAATACATATTTTCTCTTTAGAAAACATTCCCGTGGATGCCTCTCAACAAAATGCTTGGGATTTACGTGGCATTTCATACACCTTTGCTGTCTCCTTAATCAATATGCACATAAGAAGGAGCGAGCTAAACTTTTACCTGTTTCCGGAGAATGTTCAGATCCCTGGTTGCTTAGACTTCCCTTCCGAAATCATAGCACCATTCTAGATCCTTCAACACAGAGAATTTCAGTAGGAGACCTGGCTGTACATATAGACATAGTACGTTAAATGATTTAATCCGCAGGGCTCTGGTCACCATCTCTCTATTTACCTCACTCTCTATTTACCACGAGTGATTTGTGCAGGGACAATTTTTGAAGTAATGCTTTTTTTAAGATAATACTCGCGGCTGTCAGTACTGCGCTAGTCTTACTGTTGTTGTATGTGTCCGGTTAGCGCCTGCACTAGCACGGTCGCTTGCAGCGCTACCAGCACTAACTGCCGCAGCCAGCACTGCATGCTGCTGACGCTCCCGCTCCGCGCTGCTGCACGCCGCTTCATGTCGCTGCGCACTATTTGACGTCGCTTCGCTTCGTTTCTCACCCTTGTTCTCTGGTGGACCCTGCAACCAGGCTTGCACAAATGAACGAATGTTCATAGTGTAATTTAGAAACAAAGTGCATGTGTAACAATGGCCTCCAGTTAATAATATTGTATTAATAAATAATGATGTCACGGAATACCACTGATGGGGAATTTTTAGACAAAATTTACCTGTTTACTAATAAGGATAATTTTGCTTAATAATGAATAAATTTTATCATTTCAATGGATTATGTGTATTTTGAAGGTGGTAGAACCTTTTGTACCTCTACACCAAGTTCTGCCTAATAACAGTGCGCTGCTGTATTCTGCTTTGAAGGGTAAGATAAGGGTAAGGTACGATAAGAGAGACATAGTTATCCGAGGCGTTCCGACTTAGTCCGCACGCGTAGCAACTCATCTGTAGACTATGTATGACTATTACGTCCATGGGCGGCAGTTGTTGCTTACAATCATGTAAAATATTAGTATATTCAAGTGATAATATATTGGTATTTTCATAAACTATAATTGCAACTTTATTTTCTTCTGTTAACGTGTACACCTGCCTTTTTAAATTGTCCTTATTTTGTTGTGAAAAGGAAATTCCACTAGATCGGGCTTGCGCGGGTGTAGTCAGATTAACTACAATCTGTTTTGGAAACAGATAATTGTTTTTTTATAAAAGCGATAGATAAAAATTGACAGCATAAACTTGTCTAGTTAATATTGCAAGTTTTGCAGAGAATTGAACCGAGCGCGGCTTGCACACCATGAATGAACCTTTAGGTACAAAAGAAGTTGTCCCTGTAGTCTCGCAGAATAAAGCTACGGTATCCAGAGGGGGCTTCCAGGGTTGTAGGTGGTAAGCGCGAGAGCTCAAATCACCCGAACAGCGACCTTGGGAAGGAAGACGGTATGTGTGGTCGCATAGCGTCGTAAACACCAGAAGGTGTCGGTGAGCGCAATGCTCACCCTGGCCGAGCCCTAAAGGGACGTTGTGCTAGAAGGACTCCGGTTGTATTCTGTTGGAGATCCCGGAGTCCTCCACTAAGTGCTGAGGACGGCCAGCTGGTTTTAGTGGGCAAAAATCCCACATAACCTGGTGCCGCTTTCACGGCACCGGGTACCTTTCGAAGGTTTCCCCCCCGAAATCATAAAAAAAGGTACAAAAGAAGTGCCAAACTTATTAACGACTAGCCGATCCCCGCGCTTTCACCCGTGTTTAAAAAATAAACACGACAATTAACATTATCCAAAATGTATACCTTTATAAATTAGAGCGGGTCCAGAAGATTTAATGGGGTTAAAGTTTTACGCGGAACATTAAAATATTTTATGAAATAAACGTAATTTAAGTTACTTATTACGACATCACCTATCTTCCAGTGAAATTCCGTGAGAATCGGTCCAGTCGTTTTGGAGATAAGCTTAGAGAAACAGGCAGACAAACATTTTAATAATTGCGTTATTGTTATAAATACCGTGCATAAGTATGAAGCAAAAGATAGTTATTTTGACATTACAAATGGAACATGGACATTTGAATTTTATTTATTCGTATAGATAGTAACTACGTATACCTATTGCAATAATTATTCACCGTAGCTTTAAAGTGTTGTTCGCATTACTCTTCGATACATTTCAAATACTGATATTTTCTAATAGGCGAAAATTGTCTTTTGATCTTTGAAGAGATTCAAGGGTTCTGAAGTCTGCTGAAGGCGAAAAGATTTACAGACGGACAAGATAGTTTTCTTACCTCTGGTTGACGGCTACACGCAGGACACACTATCAGCTGTTAATTAAACTAAATTAATATGCATAGACTGCCATATGTTATAATTTACTGAAAATAACTCTTTATTAATTTAATATTCTGTTTGATATTTTCCTCATTACTTTGAAGATCCTTTAAGCACTGTGGTGCAGCGGTCGCCACGCTCGGTGCAAGTTCGGTCTTCAATTCCTAAAATTTCTATCAAATAAATACATTTTTATCTGTAATCAAAATCCAAATAGCAGTTACTGGGCCAACTGATGGGTACATGTTTCATTTCTGGCCGTTGAAGCTTTTTTTTCATACAAAGTTACCCCCTAAGGCGGAGATTCTCAAACTTATTCCATGTATAATTTTAAGAATTTTTTCTAACCAGAAGACTAAAACTACATATAGTTCCATGCTTCTAACTACAAATCTGACGGACTTCGATGCAGACGTCCAACCTCGATTGAGCTGTCTTAGGGGTGGAGTGATAAAAAAGTTGAAATAGATATTTTGTTATTTTTAACCACATAGGCTAAAACTAGACTAATGTTAATGTAGTTTATTTGAAATTAAAAAATCAACCAAAAATGAAACCGCTGTTTCATTCCCTCAGAGGTTGATTTTCCAAAAACAGTGGAATTGGTATTACGTTATTTTTAAAGAAAAAACCGATAAAAATGAGTTTCACAGATTGTAATTCAAAATTTTCCTATTTTCAAACAAACTTTAACTCCTATTTAAGCCTCTTTGAAACCAACTGTCCAAATTGCATTTTCTACGAGTATGTTCAGTAGTTTAGGCTCAGCAATGATGAATCAGTAGGTCAAGACAAGTCGGCTATTTAATCTTCGACGCAAACCAAGTCGCGTTATAAGTTTACCGTGTGTCTCTTTGTGTCTGTCTGTGGCATTGCAGCTCCCGTATGGGAAAGTGTTCGTAGCCATGTTTGATGAACGTGATCAGCCGCTTGAAGGTTATCAGCTATTTTCCAAGTCATTCCGGCAGTTTCATCCGTAATACGATGCTTATTACGCTTTTCATTGGCTAATTTTATAAAATTGCCATAATAGGGTAACCTTGACGTGATGTTACAGTCTTTAATAACTTACAACAGACATGCCGTGTTTAGTGTTATCGAGTGAGTGTGCATATGTAGTACACACATAGCGCGACCATAGAGCACTTCCACAGAGTACGTAACTCTTCGATAACTTACAACAACAAATTGTTCACGCTTAATAAATCGATATCATACGCGTATGCATGTGTACGCGCAAGTGTGTTTATGTGAATGCGAGCGTGCGCGTGTTTGTGGCCCAAAATCAAGTTTCCCTATTGAGTGTGTGCTTGTGTGTGTGTGCATGCGTCGTGTGTTTCTTTGGCCCAGCTGTAAACGTTACTTTTACAAGAGTCATTTATTTAAGTGTGATATTTATGAATGTTCAACGCTGCTGTTTTTGTATTTGTAGGGACTTACTTGGTTAACAAATTTTGGTAAAAATTGTCCCTTACTGGGGTATGAAATAAGGAAAAGGCGGTGCTGCAGTGGTACCTCCCCGTCAAACCATATATCTCCAACTTCCTTTCAAAGGTTATAAGACAAATCCTAAAGACAATAATATGCGAATAGAAATAATAATAATAATAATAACTATTTATTTCTTTAACAAAAAATTAACAAATTAGTAGTGGCACGAGGCCCCTTTTCCACCCACCTCCACTCTTCGCTCTTCCACACATTTGCATATTTAACTTCTACTTTACAAAATTAAAACTAAAAAAGAAAAAATAAAAGTATGTACGTGTGTGAAAGTCTTTGTGTGTGTGAGTGTCTCTCTGTGGCTGTGTGTGTGAGTGTGTGTATGAGTGTGCTCAATGATTAAAGAAGTGATTCAGTTTCGTCGTAATTTAGAGGTTGTAGATAACTGGTTATTGCAGTTTTGCATTCAAAATATTTATCATTTTAGTATCCAACTTCATTCTAAGAGATATCTTGTTATGCTTTCCCTAACTAACCTAAAACCAGGTTGCAATGAATCAGTACGTTCGATGAGTACCGATCGAGCATGATTTATGTAGCGAGCAATTAGTACGGTCAGCGGGGAAAGTCGATTAATGACGGCATGCGTCAGACCGATGTTGACACATTTATTAGATGCGGTTTAGTTTAGTGGCAAATCATGTTTGCTGTGGGAAGGAATTTATGAAAAATGTGACGTGGCGTTTAAGGTTTTTTATTGGTTTTTAATTTACGAAGTAAAAAAGTATATGCAGATAATTTCAAAACTATGGACATACAGTAAATGGTAAAAGTGTTTTTATTCATTTCTTTTAGACTGAGGTACGAAACAGACATTCCATTACCCTTGACGGTAAGTGGTCATCGTCGCGTTCTGACATTTGTAACTAACTCTACAATATATATATGATATATTTTAAATTGTGCGGTATGGCACACCCTCGCTCCCACAAATGATACGTGCGCGTGCGCATAAAATATACACTACCATACTCACCATCACCAACACATTTTTCGCTCCAAAACAGAGCATCATCAGGGCAAGTTGATGATACGACGATTAATCCTTAAAGTATAATAAGACACATACAGGAAATTAAGTCTACTTAAAGATGCATTGCCATACATATACTTCATATATAAGTCAGCCAAACACACCCTTAAGCTATAACGTAAAACTGTTTCGCACTTTCACACACACAAATACACGGTCTAAAAGACATCTGACCACTTAACCACTTAAAACATTTAGCGGGCAATAAATATTGCAAAAAACACGAGCTATAAGCGTTTTGTAGAGAGTTACGCCTATAACGTTACAATGTAGGAAACAATGACTTAGAAACAAGGTTTTGGTTGTAACCTAGATTTACAAGACGAAAGTAAATACATCATTGCGAACCTAAGTCAGTGAACACTTGAGTTCACAATACATAACAAATGTTCTTAGGGTCAGAGCACACAGGGTAAATATTTGTTTTCGTATATATTTTGTATTTGATGCAAGTAGTAAACGAGCATGCATTCATCCTGATACCAGTACACTTATCATAATCATAATCTTTGTTGCATCATGCGGTATCACAACATTAAGGTGTACATTCTGCTGGCAGTGCCCCTCTGCGGAACGTATCGAAACTAAAGATTTTGCTAGGAGAAGTATAAGCCAACTCGTTAACAACAATCGAGTCGCTAAACGTAAAAAAACTCATTTTGTTATGTAACGGGTTCTCATGATATGAAATTTAGATTTCTTAGTTGCCGATATTTCGACCCAGTTGCAACTAAGAAATCAAAATTTCGTATCGTGAGTGACCCTTTACATAAAATGCATCAATTCCGCTATAATATTAGCCTTAAATCATCGTAAAAAATCTCATACTAAGGGTATAAATAAAATTAGAATCCTACCTGACGTCAAAGATTCGTTGCCACCCCGAAGACAAAGTGGGAATGCTTCGAATAAGCATGTCTCCATACCATACTTTTCAAACCAGAATAGCAGCGCTTAACAGTGCTGTTATTAGGCAGAAAAAGATTATGCCTCTGGAGTCGAACCACAAAGGGTTCTAGGACCTTTA
>DWRA01003342.1:0-12299 GCA_018250295.1 Spathilepia clonius | reverse complement strand
GAGACGCAAATTAATTTATTTTATAATTTGACATACTTTAGTTTGCAAATAAGGCCTAATACTGCTTAATAACAACAGTGTTAAGCGCTGCTGTCGTCTAGTTTGAAGGGTGTGGTAAAGCAGACTTATCCGAAACGTTCCAACTTAATCCTCAAAGGTAGCAACACATCTGTAGTTGACTTCAGGTAGGATTCCAGTCTTCTGGGGTGGATTAAAAATGTCCATGGGCTGCAGTTGCCACTCACACACCATCAGATAAACTGCATACTCATTTGCTACTCCGTCATTTGAAAAAAGAAATGACGAAGGTACCTAATTAATTTAGTTACCGGCATTTGAGCACTACATTTTTGCTTTATCTTTAATTCAATTAGCATACAGTTATTTAATTATTATATCAAATATTGATGACAATGTAAAACTGTAGTGATTAATGGTGTTGAGTTTAGGCTAAGAACTCATGAAGTGATTTTAAACCGCGTTGCGGTAGCGTAGGCGTAAAACGCATAAAATGTGCAATTGTAAAAAACATAACCTTCAATTTCCCGACGCGGTTTATGGTGTATCTGTTCCGTTATTTCTTACACTTACAGAGACATTATTACGTTAAAGTGGTATCAAAGAAAGTAAATGAAAGTATAATGAAAGTAAATTACGAGTAGTATTATTATTTTATTGACAGTCAGCGTTGCCAACTTGGCCGACTGGTTAGCAATTTAAAACCAATCTTTGATTTTTTATGCGATGGAGATAGCAAAGCTGATAGTAAGTAGCAACTGCCGCCCAGGAACACTTACAATGAGAGCTGAGAGACACCTGAGATGCATTGCTACCTCTGACTCCTCTAAGAACCAAACAGGAATGTCTGGGGGTCAGAAGACAGCAGCACTTGACACAGCTCTTATTACCCAGAAGTTGGTGATGAAATTGTGCCTGCGAAGTCGAACCACAGAGTGTTCTACCAACAATCAGTCGACGTCCCTCTATTTATTAAGCGAAATCAATGCTCCAGTACAATGTGCTTGCTCAATGGCAGTATTAATGAACTGGAACGCTTTGACGATAGCCAAAAGCAGTGCAGTGCAGGTAAACAGTCAACAATGGTTTAACGTTCGGCTAGAACAAACGGCTGCGCGTGATAGCCGACAGAATAAACACTCCGACCTGGTTTAATCTAGACTGTTTTGCTTGAAACATAGTATTATATATGTAGACACATAAATTTATTTTGTTTAATTGTGAAGTAGCAAACAAAAAATGTTAAGTGGCTACGGCCGCCCACGGACATCTATGTTCAACCCCAAATGAGATAGAGTCCTACCTGAGGTTGACCCCAGAACCGTTGCTACCCCTGAGGACTAAGTGGAAAGCTAAACTAAACATCCACTTCTATATAAAGTTAGTTAGGTCTACGAGTATCAGTGACCACTTACACCAATCTTATAAAAATCTAGTTCTATGAGTGTAGAAGTCATTATATTTATTGGGTTGGGGAATAAGTTCGTAGCGTTTTTTTCGAACTTATTTATTTAAACAAAAAATAATAATTATATTAATAAGTTGATCAATTATATATTCGCTGTTGCTGTTCACAACCTCTTCCTTCCTCTCAGCCAATTTATTGATGCCAATTCGCCAAAAATCACCTGGTCTGGTGTCAAAGAAGTTGTTGAGCCAGTTTTTATGGACCTCTTTGTTATCGAAGGCCCTTCATATGGTTTGACAGGGAGCGGAAAATATGGTAATCGGTCAGTGCAAGGTCCGGAGAATACGGCGGATGCTGAAGAATCTCCCATCCGAGCTCCTGGAGTGTGGCTTTAACTTCTTGTGCAACAGGGGGCCTAGCGTTGTCGTGAAGAAGTATGGTTTGACCATGTCAATCAGGTCTTTTCGGTGGAATAGCCTCATTCACGTAGTGTAACTGGGCTATGTAGAGCTCCTTGTTGACCGTGGCGTTCTTTCCGAGCATTTCCCAGTGCACCATGCCCTCCCAGTCCCACCAAACACATATTATGTTCTTCTTTGGATGCAAGTCCGACTTGACTCTCGGTTTTGGCGTATCTTCTGGAGCCATCCACTCCTTTCTATGCTTCATATAGATGTATGGGCACCATTTCTTATCTCTCGTGACGATTCGGTACAAAAAGCGCTGTTTATGACCGCGTGTTGCTCGATGGCGGGCAAGATGCTGAGAAGCAATTTGAAGGCGATTTTCTTTGTTTTTTTCGTTGAGCTCGTGAGGCACCCAGGCTCCCAATTTTTCGGTAAATCCCATTGAACGAAGGTGATTTGTTGGTGAAGGAGCATCGTTTTATGATCGCAGTTAATATTTTCCGCCATTTCACGACTGGTTTGGCGACCGCTCTCCTGCAAAAGTGATTTGAGACGTTCTTCATCGAATTCAGAAGACCTTCCGCTGCGGGGCGTGTCATTGACGTCAAAGTCACCATTTTTGAACTTTGCAAACCATTTCCGTGCTGTAGTCTCGCCTATGACACCTTCTCCATACACGTCACAAATGTCCCGGGCTGCTTCAGCAGCTTTTTGACCTCGATGAAAAGCATAGAAAAGCAGGTGTCGAAAATATTGATTTTTGCCTCCTGGGTATTCCATTTCTAAGCCTAAAGAATAATGAAATATTAAATAATTCCAAAATACGTTTAACATAGTTTTGTAGAGCAGAAAAAGTTCTATACAATGAATACCTACCCTTTGCCAAATAGCAAACAAATCATTATAAAATAAAAGAAATATAAAAACGCTACGAACTTATTCCCCAACCTATTATTTACAGTTTCTAAGTTGCTCTTGAATTCATTTTTTTCATTTAAGGACCAAACAAACTGAAGAAGAAGTTAACAGGTTGGAGAAGATAAAGAAGGAGCTGCAAGTATTGGATGGACAGTTTTCACTGGATGTTGGTGTGTTGAGGAAAAAAATTGATCTGGCTTGCCTTAGTTATTCTGATGCTGAGTAAGTATATTTTATGTAAAGATATGCCGTCGATTGTTTTTGTGACTAAATATTGAATAAAAAAACGTATGTTTCATGATTTGTCATTTAACTTATAACCAATATATGAATATTAACTTTAGTATAAACAAATAAATCGCATGTCGTTTTGTTGTAGTATGTTTTCGTCTTAATTTGATAATATATATTATGAGTCATAGTTATTTGATTTGCGATATCAAAGACAGATTAAAGTAAATTCAACTAAGAACTTTATTTATTTCATTATTAAATAAGTTTTTATACACAGCAAATAAAAAGCGAAATAAAATAGAATTTAACTTTTATACTGTGGTGTAAGTAATGTGTTAATTTTAATGCCTATTGTAATATTATTCTCAACAGGAAACATTACTTAAAAGTTGAGAAGGAATTTCTGCAAGCAAAGATAAATCTACAAAAGGAGAAAGAGAAAAAAGAATTGTTAATAGAGCATCTATGTGCTTTAATCACATACAACGAAACTAGGAAAGCTCAGAAACTAGAAACATTGATGTTGGAACTAGCCAATGATAGGAAGAGCAATTTAATTGAACCCACTACACCTGTTGAAGACAAAAGCATAATAATTGATGGAGTCGACGAGAGAACCGGTAAGATGGTTGAATTGTCTCCAGAACAACAAAGTTAATGTTAGTGGTTATTGATGATGACTTTTTAAATTAATTGGATGTTAACCTTGAAATTTTTAACTTTGTACCTTACGAAAAGATACAATTATTACTTAACTAGTAAGAAGTTGTTCATTAAACCATTAAAGATATTCTACTGTATGCAAGGGAATAATAATTATACTGCAAGTGTGTATTATTTAATAGTGAAATAATTAACTGACAAAATATAGTATTCCATATTGATATTTCAGTCTGAAAACATTTACATTCGTCCTGTGTATTATTTATGACGCTACTAATAATAATTAAGAGAATTTAATGATCATTGTGTAGATATTATTATAATTAAATAATTGAGAATTCATGACATTGTGTTGGATGATTCACTGATAGTCGATTAAATGATAAGATGGTTAAACTGTTTTGTAATAACACTTTTAATGATTCCAACCAGTAAGTTGATTCGGACAAATAATATAAAACATACTCAGTGGTGCAATTATTCTAATCTTTTAAATATGTGCCTTATCTATGTACAAAATTTCATAGTGCTATACTTAGTAAGCTATTATTAATATCTTTAGTAATAATTTTATTAAAATCTAGTGTTGTTAAGTAGTCGTGTTTAACATGACAATAAAATTTTATATTTTGTATCTTATTTACAATGTTTAGTACTAAGTTAACTATATTTGAACCTTACTCTATGTAGAAATATAAAAAATAATACTTTATTTTGTAAGTGGCACTCGCCTTGAAATGACTGCTATAAAAAGTTACAGAATAAAATATTTCAATACATTTGAAATTAAAACAATATAGTTTTTCAAAATATACTACCGTATTTTGATTTCCTTATATTTTGTTTCTTTATCGATTGTGATGATAGTTGGAGGCTTTATTTATATATACAGACATCTTACCTGTCAAACACGGTCTGTGGCAAAATAAAATTATATATCTTCTGTAAGGCGACCGCAACGACACGGGTCGTGACTGACACGCCACGTTGAATGTCTGTAGATATAAATGGGGCCGTAAACGTAAAAAAGTTTTCATATGTCCAGTTTTAGCATGTCATACAAATATTTACAGTAAAGTAAATACAGAGTCTGCTTCAGTGTCAATTTTGACGCATTGCCAAATTAGAAGTATTTTAAAATACTCTTTGAATGCTAATTTGTAAAAAAATTCAGTCGTTTTTTATATAAAATTCAACAGCTTTAAACAAATACTTTTTAAAATTATACATTTCAAATTATTAATTATAATCCATTTCATAGTATTATTGCTTAATTTAGTATTATTAAAATAAGTTTTTAATACCTACAGTTGCATTATTAAGGGCCTTCATATTAATCAATAGTTAGTAAGAGTGAAGATAATACTGATTTTCTTCCAAATCTTTCAAAACTTTTTGCAGAAGAATGTTCACCGGCGCTTGGTAAAGAACATTCTTCTTCCTGTATGCTATCCCCAATTCCAATACGAATATTTCTTGTCGTGGTCCTTCAAGATAGACTTGATGTTGCTATCGGCTTGGTGCAACTCTTTCCTCTTATCTCTTTCCATTTTTATGAGTTCCAAGCCTCGTTTCGCGGCGCAGTGGTATCGTTGACTGAGAGATGCTTCGGAACCCTTAATTCGTGGTATGTGCCCCGTGTACCCTGCAATCGGTGGAAACTCTGGCGATATTGTGTTCTCTGAAACAACATATTGAGTAGTGGTGGCTTTAAGTGATAATAATCCATTAATATTGACAAGTTAAATTTTGTATAAAGTATTGTATTGTAAATTAACTATGTTAAATGATATTTAGCACATAATTTATTTCAGATTAAAAACAGTTGTACGATTCAGATGACACTTGAACATCTTAATATTTTAGTTACCTTTGTACTTGTTTATTTCTCGGAATCTACTAAGATCCCGTCGAATTTCGTCCCTAGAGTGTATGGTTTCCATTTTAGGCGCACTTCTGGAACGCACGTAGCTTCTGTTCAGGTCGACTTTGCGCCTTAGTTCGCGTTGGTTTTCCGCGAAATCTGCCATGCAGTCGTCGGCAGCTCGACCGTAAGATTTGCCGTATCTGTATATGATTATTATTATTTTGGTATGTACATAGGTACTACGATATTAATAGGAATTTTAGTAGGTGTCAAATTATGTGTTGTTGTCTGTTAATTAAGAACCTTCATTAAATAAATTCTTCACTATACACCTAAGGTACAAGATAACTTAAGCCTTACGAAACATCTCGTTTTGAAATGTAATATGAAATAATGCTACTTATTATATGCAGGGAAATTGTAAACATAGGGAGAATATAGCATTGTTTTGTTGTTTACGTAACTATTTCGATTCTTATAAAAGCTTATGAAGGACATGCCGAGGAACAATCGCTGAGCTTATTAAAGCTTTTGTAATCCCAAGGTCGGAGTTACCGCGCTATCTTTCAAGGTAAATCGTCTTTCATGTACAAATTGAATCTGCGGGGTGATTCCGGAAGTTTCGTGGAAAACTTTATTGAATAAAGTACTTACATGGCAAAGTGTGCTAAAGATAAGTGGATTTTGATGTTTCATAATTTTATGCCTAAGAATTGCACATACAAAGTTATTATCTTATCTAGAGGTACCTGTATTTTACCTTTATATTAGGTAGATTCATTATACCCTTCAGGAATAATTGTATTGGGTTTGGCAGACTTCTAAGTAAGTTTGGGGGCCTAGTTCCCTACTTAGGTAGGTATATGCCAATGGTACTTGGTAATAATATTTTGTGTCTTACTGTTACGTACGTCTTATTACAAAAGTTTTGTATGTCGTTTCGTATCTATGGAGACAGGCAAGTGTCTTCCTAAGCATTTCTCATATCTGCAAAATATGGCCCTATATATATATATATATATAATGGTGTAGCAAACTAGCATGCAGAACACCTGATGGTAAGTGGCAACTGCCGCCCTGAACATTTGTGATCCACCATGATCCACCACGGATAAGACTAGAATTCCAACGGAAGTCGACCACAGATGCGTTGCTACCCCTGGGGACTAAGTTAGAATGCCTCGTTAAGTTTATCTCCCTTACCACACCCTTCAAAGCAGAACACAGCAGCGGTTAACACTGCTGTTATTAGGCAGAAACAAGTGTGGCGGTGGTGCCGCCGGAGTCTACAAAGGGTTCTACCACCTTAAACTTATGTATTTCTGCCTAATAATAGCACTGTTAAGCATTGCTGTGAGTTGCTGTGAAGGGTTAGAAAGATATACTTATTTGAAGCGTCCGAACTTAGTACTTAGGGTACTATAATATAAAAGTATATTAATTAGTTAGAAGATAATACAGATAATGTTTAGTGTACTGAAACAAACTTCCCTGAAAATAGTAGTGTCAGTGACAGTAAAGCATGGAATTCTCATCGGCATAATTCCTAAAAAAATTCTTAATACTATCTGAATCGTTTTCGCCTTTAACATTACGATTGTTTATTCACTTTTAATATAAATTAATTTTAACAGATAATACACCTTGAATTTTAAAAAAAGCTATGAATATTCGCTAACATTATGTACGATACGAATAGTATACTAACTACTACTATATATACTACTACTACCACTACTACTACTACTACTACTACTACTACTATATACTAACAGTATCGTACGTGATGAACTTTATCCATAGGTGTGGAATTATTATTGTAATTATTGTAATTTCGAGATAAATGAATGATCACAATTTTAGTCCCGAAGAAACTTTACCAAAAAACAGCGACATGACGAATAAATCCGCATACGGTATTTCAATACTTACCCCATAATAACATACTTAGTAATCATCGTAATTATTCAGTATTGTAAGATGATTGACTTGAAGCAAAAAACATTAAATTTAAATTGGAAAAAATAAATAAAAACCAAAATTTGATTTGAGTTGAAAATTTGATTTGTTTTTAATGTTCTTTAAGCACGAAGAAAACCGAAACACGATTGAGAATACAAAACATTATTTAGAAACTATAAACAAATTAAACTCGCCTTCGGTTTAATAGAATATATCATAAGTTAAAAACCAAACTAATACAATTTTGAAGCAAGCGTAATATAATTTTAGTAGTAATCCATTAAATTTCGATTATTAATTTGCAATTGTCTCCCTTTTCCTTGGAAATCGGGTAATAATTTATAAAAAATGTTATTTTGGATTTTTTCCACTGACTACAGAACTAATAAACGTGAACTCATCGTCTAAATAATTACTGTAACGGAGAAATTAATTATTTCAATAAACTAAATTATATTTACCTTGACGATTGTCCAATGTTATTCAAAATCACACCATCTCTTTTCACTTAACTTGGTCGGAACTTACTCCACCATTTCAGTGGCTATACAGAGTGTTGCGATGAAAGTAAGCAGAGCGGAATCGCGACACCCTATATAAGCTCGCCGGTCAGAGATATCGGAAAGACTCGATTACGTGCGGTGCGGTCTTGTTAGGTCGAATTACGGATTTGTTCTTAATTTTTCTCAAGAAACTGAGCAAAACAAAATGAGCTGTTGAGATGCGGATCAAAATTTATTGATATTAATTTACCACTTGCGCCAGGTGTTAATAAATCAATCTATCTAATTATTTTCTTACCAAAGATAGAAATATATAAATTTCTGCTTACTAGAAATTGACAAATTTCAATCCTTAGGCTTAAATAGATCTTAGACTTAGTCCAATGTTGCAAAGTTGGCTTAATTTGGTAGAACATGGACAATGTCTTAAACATCATTTTATAGTCAACGAGATATTGTTTGGTGTACGCAGACATTTAACTAGTACACATTTTAATCTCTTTGCCTACATTTTCCTTGCGGTTGATAATGTTGCGGTGTAATGAGTCAGCTAGAAGCAACATTTTGCTTCTAGCTGACTGACATTTTGCGTTTACAAATTGAAAACACCATAATGTACTTATTATTAAATAACTGAATTGCAGAAATGTAGAAATAATTAATTTCTTATTTATGGTAGAAGTGAATATTCTACCGATGCAAATATAGAGGCTACAAGTCGTAGGCGTGGTCATAGGGCGCAATACATACCTACTTACTATTGTTGTTCGTCTTAACGCACCTGTGACCCTACAACACCCAGGCCTGTTTTATTTTAAAGAACTCCGTACTACTCTTAATAACAGTGTAAATGTTATTTAAGGTTCGCTAACATAAATCGTGGTAACGTTCGTACCAACGAGAAAGCCAGTGGACAGTGCATCCGCAGGGAAAGTCAAGTTCAAAATCCTCGCGTCCTGTGTCCGAACTAATACTACCGCATTACTAATTGATTCTAGTTTTTTATATACGAGGGAAGTAGCAAACGATCATACAGTCCACCTGATAGCAAATGGGAACTGCCGCTTATGGTTATCTGTAATCACCAGATATCATTAGAGTCCTGCCTAAATAACGAACACAGATACGATGCTGCCTAACGACTAAGTTTAAACGCGTCAGATAAGAATGTCTGCCTTTACACTAGAATACAACAGCGCTTAACACTACTGTAAAAGGTACGATTGGTGTAGCAGTGGTACCTCCACAGTCTAACCAAGAAAAGTTTTACCATCTTCAAACGTCATACGTTAGCAAAATCAGAATAGTTAGTATTACCGTCAGATCTGTAGTCGAACTGAGATAGAAATTCAATCCAACTTAAGGTCAACTACGTTTATGGACGGCAATTACCACTTATACTGCATGCTCGTTTGCTACATCAATTTATAAAAAAAGATAATGTAACATAAATGTAACTTAAAATCCGATTTCCTAGTCGATTACAGACAGATTACTATTAGCGCCAGCTCGAAGTATATTAGGCGCTTTCCCTTATACCGCGGTGTTGCCATAATTACGCAAGTCATTACTACAAATTGGACTTTTAACAAGTCCCCTGAAGTTTTTATACTATAATTGACACTGCCTGAAGTTATTCTGCTGCTTATTGCTAGCATCCTAGAGTAGCCTTCCACGTAATAACAGTGGTACAGCGGATCGCATTCGAAAGTAGTCTCCCCAATTCGAGCATAAATACAAATAGTATATCAACATTGTGAAAAAAACAAAAAAATTGATTGTTTAAGTCTCCTGACGGCCTAAACAGGTACATTTACAGACTACTTTGACCCGCCATTACCCCATGTACCTACTATGTGATCAAAAACTGTTCTAGAACTCATTCTGAAAGTAGATGATGATGCCTCTTAATGGGCGCTGTAGGTCTACCTAGAACAGCCGAGATAATATTATTAAAATAGAAATGATTGATTTGCTTTTTCAAATATTTTTAGTCAAATCAAAACAGAATTGATTTACAAAGCGAGCTGTAGACATAATTGGTCTAAATTCTGTCTCCACAATCTATTCTTTGATCAAAATCCTGTTTTAAAAGTGCTAAAACTCCATGGATGTTCTGATAAGACGCTACTGCCTCGTACATTTCTGGATCTGTGACTGACTTTGGCTCCTTCAAAGATGATTACAAATATCTATAGGTAGAAGTGACCATTAAATAGACTTGTATGTACATCTGTTAATTTATTTCATGCAAAAAATGTAGGTTCAAAAGTCAAACCTGCAAATAACTAAATACAACAAATAATGAACAATTTTGTGGCGACTTCCCGCAACTCGTCAAGATATGGCGCCACTGCATTCTGAATCACGCTATTGAAGTTTTCCCAACATCTTGTACATATACAAGCTTCGAACTGAGACTGTCGGAGCACGGCCGCTCCCCAGGTATGATCACCTAGCCCGGCTGAAGATCTCCCTTTGCCAAAATTTAATTAAAGTAATGAAAAATTTTACTACATTATTAATATTAATCATTATTAATTTCATTAAATTATACTCACTTTTTGTAAAGAGGTAATCCTCGAAATAGTATGGTCCTAAAATAAAACACAACTCAATTTATAATATAAGTATGTAATCAAAGTTTAAAAGTATGTAATTCAAATTTAATAAAACAAAATCTATAGTAATATCACAATCTTCCAGTTCCTACATTAAAAATTAATTAATGTCTTTGGCAAATAAAATATATAACAAGTTTATTAAGCTAGTCTCACATTGGATCCCGTTGGATGGTTTATTTCTATCTTAATACTAGATGTATTGCTTTTATCAATATCTATTTTCAATTCACCATTGCCTAGTAAATGGACTTTCTTGCGAATTTTCTTCATTTCCTCTGGCTTAACTAGATTGATACCAGACAAGCCCTGTAGATAAGAAAGATTTTTCAACCATTTTTCGTTTTTAATTGTATTTTTAGGTCCATGTTTTATATCATTCATGCTTCTTGTCATTTCTTTAATTTTCTCTACATTTCGTTTAATTTCTTCTTTTTTCTCCTCTTCCTCTATCTTCTTTCTTAGTGCTGGGTTTGGTACGGGATCTATGTCCATAGTTGTAATATCCTCAGCACTTTCTAGAAGATTGCATAATTTCTCTACATCAGCCCATCCAGAGGTAGATACAAAAGTAGTTGTATTCGAACAGGTGCTTTTCTTACTCCTTCTAGATTTTACCTCAATAGTGTGAACCCCATTCTCCTCTTTAATGATCTTGAGTGGAACATGCCCAAATGGATAATCACATTGTAGATTCTCACACATCTGTATTTTCTCGTGGTAGTTTATAAAATAGAATTTTATAGCATTTGAACACAATGGGCATTTCTAAAAACAAAAAATCACATCATTAGCCACCACATTACATTTTATATAGAAAAATAAGTACAATTATTTCCAATGTAATAATAATTTAATACACAGAAAAATCCTACAACATATGAAATAGAACAAGCTTGTAGCCAGATCATCATACATCAATGTCTAGACATTGATAATGTCTGCCACATTCATTGCGCTTCGCAAAACCCATTATGGCCTATAGTAGCATTCTTCATTCTGTTTTTCTGATATTCAAAAAGTGTGGCAAGCATAACTCAAACAAAAATGTGGACACAATGCCCCATCCCTGCCTTGCCATTATCATCATTATCAACTATCTCACTGCAAATATGTATGTCTTTCAAAATGAGTAGTTATCACTTTTCACATCATAGAGAATTTATATTTTTAAAACTCTCAGGTATATACATAGGTTTCCT
Organism: Spathilepia clonius; assembly: GCA_018250295.1. NCBI lineage: Eukaryota > Metazoa > Arthropoda > Insecta > Lepidoptera > Hesperiidae > Spathilepia > Spathilepia clonius. The sequence continues at coordinate 496 of DWRA01003342.1, read as the reverse complement.
CACAATTTATTCCTTCACAATTAAAGTTATAATTTAATTATTAATTATGAGTATTTTTAAAAACTGGAGGTGCATACCTGGGGATCGAACCCTAGACCTCCAGAAACATGTCCATATTAAAGAATAATTAGATACTTTGTAAAGTGACTCTCTTAAGGCACTTACTCTCGGTCTATCCATTTGCTGCAAGCCTATGTCCTGTGTAACCTGAAATTGAGAACAATTTTTATGTAATTTCTGAAGTTATAACTTCTATTGGGACTTTTAGGTAAAATTATGTTACTTTTGAAATAATATTTTTTTTAAATACTTTGATAATATTAAACATAAATTAATTATCTTATATATAAAATTTCCATGTCACAATATTAGTTACCGTATTCCTCCGAAATGGCTTCACCGATTTTTACCAAATTTTGTATGCGTATTCAGTAGGTCTGAGAATCGGCCAACATCTATTTTTCATACCCCTAAGTGATAAGGGTTGTTCACCCTT
>DWRA01003341.1:0-12299 GCA_018250295.1 Spathilepia clonius | reverse complement strand
TCATCAAAATCGGTCAAGCCGTTTCGGAGGAGTATGGCAACAAAAACTGTGACACGAGAATTTTATATATTAGATGTAGACTGAAACCTAAAAATATATCTACTGATATTTATTTAGACTTCATGTTTAAAACTTTTAATGTTTCTTACATTATATCTAGCCTAAGTTTTAATGAGGGAGCCTTTTTCCGATAAGTTATAATCAACTTAAGTGAAAGTAGGGATCTTCGTAAGCATGTCGATAACTAAAGGTAAATGGCAGCCATCCTTGGAGAATAACAACTTTCCTAACATTAATTTACAAATGAGAAATCCGCGAGCACAAAACTTTGCTAAATTTATTATTCGTATCAAGTTTCATTACCTTGACGTTAATTAGGAAGATAAAAGCCTAATTAAGGGTATTATTGCTATAACAAGCAAACTTTCCGAAAATCTATTTAATACACTTTATTTCTCTAATGCCTGCTGGGGATTCGAGTGTGTAATATAATAATTAAGTTAATTAGGTATTTAGAACGTTCCATTGCTATACGTATTAACAATCTATAGTGGCAATGGCAGTGGGACCTTTTAGGAACAAACTTTAAGAATAAGTTTGATGATCAAGATCACCCACGTGACATGGTGATCATACCATCATGTCATTTATAGAAATGATTCCGGATTTCACTTGGGACAAATCCATTTATTATTGATGATGACTGTCCAACTGTTGAACGCGGGTCTCATCTCAAAGTGAGAAGGGTTTAATTCACCGATCGGCGACCTTTTTCGTAACACGGGCCAGATAATAGCTATGGTAACAAGGGTAACAGAAGGCTGCATTAGGTATTTGAAATGAAGTCGACCGAGGAAAAAAATAGGGTCTGAAATTAGAAAAAAGGCACGAAAAATAAATGTCTATTATTATGAGAAATTAGTTTCCGAGAATTAGGAAGGTCCGAAGACCGCAATAACAGGTTCTAGAAAGACGCGCAGCCCACATTGATGTCATGATGCACGACGTCCACGGACCGCTAGATTAGATTATAGCTCACCTCATTGGTCAAGTACGGCTTGGTAGACTCACATTTAAGACTTTTTACCTAGCTATGTTAAAAAGGGAGCAAAGTCTTAAAGAATTCTCAAGCTGCTGGTTTGGCTTCGATGTTTTCCTTCATCTAACTTTAATACTGCTAATACGTCAAAAAATCAGAGATGGGCGCTGAGGATTAGAACTTTTGATCACCAACGTCAATCATACTACTAATAGAATAAATGTATCTTCGAACTAAGTACCAAAGCTATGTCAACACCGCTGTAGGTCGTGGGGTGATGCCGAGCGTGAAGCTGGCACTGGATCATGTCAACGAACACGACTCCGTACTGCGGAACTACCGGCTTCATATGTGGTGGAATGATACTGAGGTAAGTATTTCTGCCTAATAACAGCAGCAGTGTTAAGCGCTGCTGTCTTCTGGTTTGAAGGATACGGTAAGGGAGACCGACTTATCCGAGGCATTTCAACTTAGTCCTCAGGCGTAGTCTTATCCTGGAGTAGATTACAAAGGTCCATGGACGGCAGTTGCCACTTACCATCAGGTGGATTATCTGCTCGTGTGCTACACCAACATATAAAAAAAACAGCAGCGCTTAACACTGTTGCTATTAAATAGACATAGGTAGTGCCTTTACAGTCGTCAACCGTTTTTTAATATAAGCCTACGAAGGCACTGTTTTTTCGTAGTCTATCTGCCCGTCTGTACCCCCGTTAAAAATATAAATATATTTTCGGTTTAAAGTCGTTTCTCCATCTTGATACGAAAATCTTTATTTATTTATTTGTGTTGCTCAAATTTATTTAGTAATTTCAAACATAAAGCTGTACGGATGGACAGATTTTATAGTATATGTATGAATGTACATTTTCGTATAAACGACACTTACTTTAAAAAACAGACAGGCTCTTTAAATATATTTATTTGTGTTGTTCGAAGCGAGTTTATCTTGTATTTACTGAATTAAATAACGTAATAAAAAAGTCAATTTTAAAAGGCACTAAAATGGGAAACATGTCGGCGTCATTGTTATTCTGTGCGCGCGTATTGAATAATATACGAAAATGGAAATCAATCCGATGTCTTCATAAAAATGATCCGATGGACATTGTAGATACTGTAAGTTGAGAAGTCGCCGCACGCAAAGCGATGCGAATGCGAATACTATGCGAACGACGTATTTTAGCCCCTAAATGGCGAGGGACAATGGCATAGAGTTGTAAACGATCCGATCACGTATACGTACACACGTGAACATTTGTTTTATTCAGTGCGTACACGAGTTGTCGAAAATAACAACACTCGCCGAGACTATACAACTATTGCGATTATACATATATAGGTATACAACCTTATGTTATATACTTATGTAAGTGCCTACGTCTAAATGATTACACAACAAACACGTTCACAAATCCGTACCCACGCTTGTTTGATTTATACAGTTTACACAAGTATTAAGGTAAATTTACTATGTAGTTGAATAATACGTATTCGTTGCTTCGAAGCCACAAAAGGTCATGTCCGATTGATTAGCTCGATCCTGAAAAATGTTTCCTACGTAATAATATAAGAATATAGTAGTGATACGTAAAGTTTAAAAGATGTTCCGACGCAAACGAGTTTTAACAGATGTTCTGATTTGATCGGCATTCTGGCTCAATGATATTCGCCATTCATCTTGCTGTCAGATTGTTTGCAGTTTCTATGATATGTTCATAACAAATTGCCCACCGGATACGTAGTGCAGATAGAAAATTAGCAGTCAGTTAAATGAATAACGGCGTTTCCCTACATCACATCTGGATATGTATTGTAGAACTCAGGCGTAATTCGGATTAAATTGATTAACACTACACGAAGTAAAACTAAACATGTTTTACGACTTAATGGGATTGGCCTAATGTTAGTCATTCTTTGAGCATATCGGATACGCCAATTATGATCAGTATTTTTATACTCTATCATTGTACGTGTATAACGGTGCTCATCTCCATACTTTCAGCTGCGCAGAAACAGGCTTGTATAGTTTTTGCTCTAGAATATGATGCCACATCGCTCTTACCGGTTCTCAGGCGATCGGCTCCCCGGCGTCTGGCGAGGATGCGATAGTCAATGGACTAAAAATATTTGCATGGAATTGATTAACCCCGCTGACTAGCCGTTTCATGTTTATCATATTGTTATGGCACGGCTTTGTATCAAAATTTACATTTATTCATAACTATTTCGCTCTAAAACTTTATTCTCCTTTTATGCTCCAATCTCATTATGCCACAGTCGAAGGTACAGAAATAGCTGCGAAGTGCTCCGCGATATGAAATTCCTCTCTCAAATGAGCTTGAATGAACGAGGAGTTGTTTGTGCAGATTGCATCTCGGATAAAGAGGCCTCTGTTTAACGAACGTCGAGTCATATCATACGATACGTTCTCACGGTAGCTCTCGAGAGTCGAGCGGAGAAAGCCTTATCTCGTGTATCGGAGCGCGAACAATGTGAAGAGCGTGCCGATGTTTATCAACTTCGGCCGATCTAGTGCTCATTCGACTTTCACTCGACACGCCGAGTGTGTTGCTTCTAATGCCACCACCGTCGCCACCTCTTGTTAACGCTGTCGGAAGCCGCCGTAGCCGATGGGTCGACTCGTCAGCGCGAAAGTGGTCTTGGTAAATCTCCATCGCTCTAACAATGTACGAAGTCCTTGTCCCAATTTTTGTGTTTCAACTTTACGACTTTGTGTCTTCTGTTTATTAGATTTATTGCTGAACAATAGCTGTAAATCTCCTGGGTAGTGTGAACGTACGTTCAGTGACGCATTGTTTGGAAATATGTAAAGGAGATCCATCCAGCGTCGGACGGTGCTTTTTTAACGTTTTAATATTCAATAACACATCCATAAACGGGTATTGTGTTGTGGTTTATGCCTGTTCGGGAGACGCCGCCGGTCGCGCATGTTAAGCTTGTCGTGATTTAGTGCAGGGCCGTAGCTCGGCCCACGGCCCTAATTACAAAGTGTAATGAGGTGACGCCCGCGCCGCCTCGCCGCCGCGCCAGCTTAGTGATGGACTTAACAAGTCTTCATTTTGCTGAACTGTACTGTACTGTGTTTTGTCTTTATTGAGATCAAATGGTAAGGTGTGATCCCATCTGCGTTAAATGCTAGGATATATTTTTAATATTAATATGAAGCTTGTACTGCGGATACGTTAAATTATTTGCAAAAAATATTTACTAATGTAATATTACCTAAAGCTAGCTGGAATCGAAAACCTGTCCGCGTACTGTAATTAACATAATAAATGTTCATTACGAATGGAATTATGAATATTTCTGTGTTCTCATAGCTAACAGATAACGCTTTCTAAAAAGGAAGTATCCTTAATCTTATAGAATTTGATCAATACATTCTAGAGCCATTAATACCATTTATTGAAATCGTAAATCCTTGTAGAGGAATCCCACAATATCCAGTAGTTTGGCAAGCAAGGATTTTAGATTCGTATATTTTACTTACAATTAAATTACATATTGAAAATAAATCAGTAATAATATTTTGTTATATTCTGAAATATTATTTCCCATCACTATCATCAACTACGCCTTTGCACGTCAAGAGCGAACATACTATAGTGCAATTTCATTTTATTGTTACACACCTAAGCCTTGTACCTATTCATCTCAGAGTCAGAGCTTGATCATCATCAATTTCATTCGATTAATTAGCTACACGGCATCTGACAATACGAGTGCTGAAAGAGCGTGCTCAGTCTTTGAGCCTTATCAAGATAAATCCTATCAGATGGCTCAACCTCCCTCGTCTCCGTAACAATAACATTGCTCTTGTTACGCTCTCAGATTATTTAGAATATTACAACTTCAGTTCAAACTACTTTAATCAGATTTTATCTTAGTTCTCCAACAAGTTAAAGACTCTTTTAATTTATAACTCGATTTGCATTTTTCTTACGCCAGCGACGACTACAAAGGTAAAACCGATGACTTTAAAGTCAAATCTACGCATTTGCATCGCGATAAAAATCTAAGTAGTCGCATTTGAATATTCAATTAAACCGTACATAAAAAACCATTTGCCGAATTGCTGAACGTTTGCGAATTGTTGCAAAGATATTATTAATAGGAGTAACATTTTCGTTTTATTGTCAGCTGAGGTCTAGATTTTAAAGCTACAATGTGTATCGAAATTTGCATACGTCTAGTCATTGAACTTGACTGGATACGTGTATTCGTATTTACTTGCTGATGTTAATATTTTATGTGTAGTAATAAAAGTCTGAAGCGAAAATGTCGGATATAAAATTGCAAACACAATCACACACGAGCAAGCAAAGCAGTATTATGTGCCCAGCATGCAAATGTAACTCGTTCAAATATTAAGATGACATGAAGCGGAGCACACCCACCGTAGCCCGTCGCCAGTCGACTGTATTAAATGAAAGACCACACCACGGATTTTAACAAACGCAATATCTTATCTCCCATCGGATCTCGTTTTTTTTTTGTTTGTTGCTACTCGGGTAATAGCAGAGCGACGAGCTGTGTTATAATAACGTTATAATCACAGACGAAATGAACGTTCATATTTTGATACACGCACGAGTGAGCGTCGTTTGCCCGGTAGTCAACCTCGAACACATATACCAGTAAAATAAGTAACCGTGATTTCAAAAGAATAAATGTGACTCCTAATAAAATTTTTCTTGGTGACTACAAGGCACACGTCATCGTTGAAAATTGCTCTGATATTATTTCTTTAATTTCCTAATAGCTCCATTCTATTGTTTCTTCGAGAATATTCGAGCCACGCGGGAATTGCTACAGCTGGCCTAAAACAGATGGATCGATATCGTAATTTTCCCAAGACTATTAGCCGTGTCTGAGTTCTATTTTACTAAGTGACAATATTTTAGGCTCTGGTTACGTCTGCAATGCCGATACTTGGAGTGCTAAATAAACAACATCGAACATTGAAAATATTTTACGTAATTTTCTTAAACGTGATCTATTTTTCCGTTGATGATATGGTAATTGTCTAAATCATTCTCTTGTTACAAAAAAAGATACTTCCGTGATCAAAAGCGTGTATCAAATAATCGTACGTTCATTCGACGATAGTAAATGTCGATTACAGACATATTTTACGATAATTTACGGGTGATTATAAAAACTGTTCGCGATTCATAATTCAGTTATAAAATTATCATACGTTTAAGTGTCGATAGAATATGTTGATTACTGATAAACTGAATTATGTAGAGATGGCACGTCAGTATCGTATGTGACGGTCGGACAAATATCTCGTCTATTAAGCTCCATTGAACTGTAGGAAAAATTACGGCCATCCATTAGAGGCACGACACGCTTCGCTCGTTGATTAATTTACTTTAACAATGCTAGTGTGTTGATGAACTGACTCCTTTGGGTTGCCGATTTTTTTGTCGTCATACGACAGCTTTTATATTCGTCATGGCCACGCTGACAGTTTGAGTTCTTATGACAAGTGGTAATAAGATGCGGTCCAGATATGTTCCCTCGTTACATATTTTTTCTTTGCATCCTTCCACAAGTCGTTCTTATTTGACATTTTAGTTGGATAATAATTCTTAAAACTTTTGCCTCTGAAATCGAAGACTGTATAGCCAGTCAATCGATCGTATTATTATGTTAGGTAATGTAATATGACTGTGCATATATAATAATTAGTCTATCTTAATAATAGCTTAATCTTAACTTTGACACATAAATGAAATAAATTACGCACTCGAAAATATTTTTATTGCAGGTTTTGATTTACATTTTTTATCATTATTGTGTACAATAATTAACAACAACTTGTACGAGTATGTGATATTAATACAAAATACTACGATGGTGCAGATTTTATTAGGATATGATTCTTTGTAATTAATTGAAAAATATATGATATTCATCACTTTTTGCTGCGTAAATTAATCACAAACAAGTTGTTTTTATATTCCATAGTGTTTGGAATTTGTACCACTGAATACCTGATGATTTTTTCGCCCGACTGAACAGATTACGGATCAAACAGAACAGAACAACGTGAATGGTTTCTTGGAATATTTCATTCGACCCAGAATTATGATTGAAAATTTCTAATATAAACTATAGAAAATGAAGTGAGAAATTGTTACCGGTATTCAAATATTGGGATTTTGAATCACTGTGAAGATTTCGATTGCGAATTGCCCTATCTTGGAGTACACATGCACGATTGGCGATTACAACAGTAACGGTCGCTTTTTGCTGTGACTCGCAAATTACTTTTTTACTCACCGATGTCCGAAAGCAATGCCGTTTAAGGCAACAGACCGAATTGTTCCTGCATTTCGACTGAGTTTTCACAGCCGATTTACGATTTCAGCAAAAAGTAATCAACTGTAATTTTAATGAGGGCACGTACATTAAAGTTACTTGATCCATCATTCATTTCGAACAGGCCTCAGTACATACTTTGCCTTTGATTTTTTTAGGAAATACTTTTTTATTATTATTTGAGCATCAACTTGATGATTTCCTTTTTTTGATGAGTTAAAAGCCCGGTACACCAAAAAATATATGATTCGAACTTTTCCAATTTTAAAAGCAAATTACGCATTTTTATTGATGATGACTTTATGTGCTGTTAAATTAAAATAATCCTTTTTTGTTTCAGTTACTGCCACACTACCACCACAGAGGCCTTGGATACCCTTGACGAGACCAAATAGGTCTCGACCGACATGTAAGTATTCGATCATCCCATCTTGCGGACGACCTCCGTTATCTGTGTCAATGTTGAATTTTGTATTAAGCAAAAAACTCTTATCAGAAAGTGTCTTGAACTTATCATAATTAAATCGTTGGTATCTTTGCTAATACCTACAGTACTGCTTGGACTAAACAAGTTTCTTTATAGTAGCAATGTTGGAATAATAATTAAAGATGAATTAATTTAATCATATCGTATTAACAGTAGAACATTTATCAGATTGTTTTTGTCATTCAGTTCATAGAATCGTAACGCACACGCTGAAGGAAATTACGACTACAATAATTACAGTGTATAAAGTAGAAAACAAGTCAAATAGCAGTAAATAATTTTAAGATCAATCAAAGACGTAATTTATTATGCAACTGATCTTCGTATGTCCAATTTAATGACGTTCGGTGGGGAACACCGGTGGCCGAAAATATGAGCTCATATTTATATTATAAAATTTAACCTCCTTGACATGTTTCGTCATTAATAACATCATAACATGTCGCAGCGGTGCGTTGGGCGCGGCGCACGGCTCATAAATAACCAACACGAGACCGCCCCGCGCTCGTTGCGATAATGTCGCGTGCATCTGCATGCGCGTTGATTGTGGGTGCTGCTAAACGCACCGGGTTTTGTATGTCGTTCTAGTATTTTATGCTAAGTAGGTCATTGACTAACTTAGCGAGCTCGCGTAGGGCGTTGAGCTGTCGTTGCCTTGGAATATAAAACTATGTTCAATCCGCGTCCTACGAATCATACGTTCTACATTTGGACGCCGGTTCGGCGTCCTTTTTTATTTTCATATACCTAAGACCCATTTACCTACATTCCAATAAAAATATAATTATATGTGGTTTGTTACTAAACTTTTTATTACGAGACGACATGTTCACGAGATTTATTCGTAAAAGATTTTTTTCCCTATTTTATTACATTATTTATTGCCTATATCTATTTAGAAGTCCTACTCAGAAATATATATGAGATATGATGCATTTATTATGCTTGTTTACATTTTAAATCCAGTCCATTGGAGATTCACAGATTATTTTCTTTAGTCACTTTTTTAGTACCATCCCCTCAGTCCCTTGTATAATAATACTCAACTTATTTATCAATATTGGTTTGTAGTAGACACTTTGACACTAATTACCTCGACGGGAACATATACTCTCCTCGGCACCGTTACAGTTTGAATAATTCGAAAGGGCGTATCCTCTCCTGCCCCATCATTACTGAACCCGATCTCTCGGCTAAATCCTGCATGTTGTTTTGTTGCGGTTATCTTTGTCGGATTCCAATTACTAAAGTCCCTGTATTTTGACTGCACTATTACCGTTTGACTGCAATAGCTACGTAGCCGTATTTTATTGAGTGATTCCTCATTGCGTCTGGGGTATTATGTTCATTATGTTCCTCAAAGGGGTTCGAAATTTCGACGAATAAAGCGAACACCACATGTGATGTGCTTCTGATTTCCTAGTGTGTTTTTTTATATAATGAAGTAGCAAACGAGCATGCAGTCCATCTGATGGTAAGTGGCAACTGCCGCCCACGAAAATTTGTGATCTACCCCAGATAAGACTAGAATCCCAACTGAAGTCGACCACACATTCGTTGCTACCCCTGACGACTAAGTTGGAATGCCTCGTTAAGTTTATCTCCCTTACCACATAAATTATTTACTACTTTTATTGTTTAAAAGCTACAAAAATATTCTTAATACAATATATGATAAAGTAGGTGAGTCAAATATACATACATATATTTTTTTTTATTTCAAGGCACAGAGTACATACAAATATATTGACTATAGTTTCATTTTACATGAATCTGTGCAAAAAATGTTAATTTAAATTTCAGAATCAGATTCAAAACAGAAAGCACATTAACAATTTTCATTTATTCGAAGGGACCTAAAATGATTTAATACTGAGGTCCGAAAGCGCGATAAACAATTATTGCCCGCAGTATTGAATACTACAAGAAGTAACTTCTAATAGATTGTCTGCTCCGATAATGATAATAAATTAAAAACGTAGCAAATAGAAATCGTGACCGGACTAACATCAACTTCGGCTAAAACAATATCGTATATTATAGAAACCATTGCCGCTCTTGAAGTGTCTATCTACTGCTGCAACAATATGATGTGCTACCGGCTCATACAATGGATTGGTTTCTCTACACAATTTACTTCGTTAATCGATCTTGCTGTTGTCTTGGAGATATGAATATGTATGTACGTTGATTGATTGATTATCTTCTGAAAAATGGTACTTGGTATCCATGGTACTTAATTATATTTTAAAAATATAGTAATTTAAGAAATTAAATGAATTGTACTTGTAATGAAATTCAATTAATCACATTAACTGAAAAGGTCCCTTTTCAGTTAATGTGATTAATTGAAGAACAAAAGAACAACAAACAGACAGCAGCTTTCATTTTTTTTTTAAATAATGAGTCGGTGCGTTCACGCGAAGAATTAAAAGGGGTGTGTCTGTTACGTCGTAAAGGTGTTGAGAAGTTATTAATCTTAAACGCAAAAAATATTAATGGAAAAGTCGGCGTAGTAGGTGTGAATACTATAAATTATACAGTATTAAAGTTCAACGATTTAACGTAATGTTCAAATTAAAAAGCTTATACCGACCGATGACGTTACTCGACGAGCTTGCGGGCAGTAGTCGGTTTATGAACGTCAAAAGTGAGTTAAAAGGCCGTTTAGTCTTCACGAGATAGTATAGTAAACGACTGTACTCTTAGTGATTAATGTTATTAATAAACATAGGTGGCGTTTTGTCTGTATTGTTTTAATTTTGTCCAGTACTGATGTTTTAATGAATTATTCATTGCTGTTTATGGTTTAAAACAATTGTTACATAACTGTGATAAAGCTATTCTCGATTGGTCATTTCCCAAATAACGTTTATGTTGTTATCTATCGAATTTATAACAACATTTATAAGTTTAAAATCATTTTAATGGTATATTACGGTCGGACATTGAGTTGTTTAATTTATTTTTGTGTATTTTTTATCAATTTTACTAATTTTGGGCACTTAATGTTTCACCTGCGCACTAATTACAAAACGCAGTTACAATCATGCAAAAGTACATAATGTTACCGTAGTTTAATTTACACTACGAATCATGAAATTATATTCCTAAATACAGTGTTCAACGTTATATATGAGCGGAGGAAACAAAACTTAATCTGTAAGACAAACAAATAAATCTTCGTAATTTTACTAACTAACAAATGAACCGCGTCCGAGGAACGGCTAGAATGAATAAATCACAACTTTCAGCAAACTATCTCTTGGCCGGACGCCTGGAGAATTTGCATGTTAATCGCTTTGGTGCAACGCTTTGATGGGGTCTCCACTTTGCGTAATTTGTTTGGAAAACTAATCTTAAGAGGGATAGTTTTACTATAATATCTTCAGTTTCCTGCTTGCATTAAAAGTGTTTACAATCTAATGATTTAAAAAGTATTTCGCACTTTTTGGTATGCTATATTATGATTGTAAATATACTCAGCATTGTACAAACTGTAAATGTTGCATTCAAATTTATGATATTAAATATTGGCGATCGATATGTTCGATTAATTTCAAATATCATGAATTGTAGCATTTTTCTTAAATAAATTTTGTAGTACATACGTGAATTAAATTTAATGTTCCATTTTTTATCCGATATTTACCAAGGTAAGCTTCGTCCATTAATATTTTATTGATAGACTTTTCAAATTGTTGCCCTTTTTAAAGTGACGAATAATCTTTACTTAAAATTCACTCTATTTGTTTCTTGCAACTGAGAAGAATAAGTTAATAAAACTATAGTTGATCACTTTGCAATTAAGAGGCACATAGCGACCGTTCCGCTCTGTCGGTCATTTTGTTATTCAAACACTTGCACGGTGCACAGTTGTTCGTCACGTTCAATACTCATTTGTATTTGTTACGTGATAGTTTCGATTTGTTTCAATTTGTCTTTTGGTTTCGTCTCTTTTTAATTTGCACACTTATCCTTTTCAATTTGGATATCATTACATGAAGCTACTTTTGAATTTAAAGTAGCGTCTGCATCAAAATTTAATTGGAGCATTCGATTGTAATTTAAATTTATAGTCGTAGTTTGCGATTTACCTTTTTTTAGTGTACATTATAAATAAATCTTTTAAAAGCAATGTGAGACGAAACGGGCGATTAACTAGTATTTTTTTTACTTATATAAAGTGTAATACGACAAATAATGCGTAACCGTTTTTCATATTTATATTACTGCGTATATTATGAGCTTTTGTGTTAGGGTATATGTCTTTAAGGTACCTTCCCGTTTTTTTTTCACATTTTTTTATAAGTAACGTTCAAGTAACAATACCCCTAAGTTAATTATTAACATCTCAATATTATTATTACTTACTGAAAATCTGATAGGCTCCATCAGTGGCTTGTTCGATATCTTCCG
>DWRA01003340.1:0-12301 GCA_018250295.1 Spathilepia clonius | reverse complement strand
AACGAGGCATTCCAACTTAGTCCTCAGGGGTAGCAACGCATCTGTGGTCGACTTCAGTTGGGATTCTAGTCTTATGTCCATGGCTTACCATCATGAGGAGTGCATGCTTGTTTGCTACTCCATTCTATATATATAAAAAAAACAGTTTAGAGAAAGGCGATAAGCGTTTCATTTTAATTTCCAAAACACTAACACCAATCAAAACCTCAGTACAAGCCATTACTTCCCATTCATTGGGTTGTAGTAACGCCGTAAAATATGCCATACCGATAAATCTTTAATATAAACAAGTTTCAAGTCCCATGAGTTTTATGGGCGGCGAATGTTTGAAAACCTATAAATCTTGACATCCGCTACTTGGTTTCGGCGCGTTAACTAAAACCTCGTAAAACCTAACGTCACCGGAATTAATTTGCGCGTGATACGTGCTTATCGGATTAACCCATCAAATGCTTACCTTCATAAATACATTTTGGACAGGCTCACAGGGTATTTATGACCGTGATAAATTATTCTCGCTCGTAAATACTAACCACTTTGAATATTTTTATTATTAAATAAGGAAATAATCGTGGGAAATCTTTTTGACAAATATTTTGACTGAGCAATGGCAAGAGGCGCAGTGAAAAATATTTAAATTCTATTGCAATTATTCCCAAATGTATGTAGTTCGTATTTTTAGTTTTGGGAAATTAATGTAAATCCTTAAACATTTAGAAAGCGATTTAAAATTCTGAATAGAAATCAATTGAATACGTGAATCGTTAGACATATCAGTTTATGCAAACTATAACTTACAATAAAAAGCTAAGTGAAGAACGAATCGGTTGGGGTCTGATGCACCCCGCTGTCCGTGGAGGGTTAATGTTGAAATTTGTACACTGTGTAAACATTTGTCAGTGCCAGTCGTATATCCAGCTCCGTGAGATTGGAGATACTGAATTCAATCGTTTACAGACCCTTGTCGCTTGCCCATAACGTGGTAGGAGGCCTTCGGAATTAAATTCCCAGATTGAATATTACACGGGATTTTGGGCATAATTCTCTTAGTCCTAATGGTTATTACAGCGTGCACGCTTATAGGGATATGTGAATGCAGTTTGCGATCCCCCGCTGCGCTCTCTCTGCAATATCACAACAAATCATGTACGGGACCCACCTCCAGTAATGAGAACTGCGTCTATAAGCCCTTGTCTGTTTGTTTTGCGAAGTTTTAGCTGGAAATTGATGGCGCAAATTGAATTTGGATTGCAACAGTCCTATAACTTGTAAAGTTAGACCAAGAGTTTAGAGAAAACGATGAGTTGATTTTGGTTATACTTTTGTATGTGTTTATCATAAGTTTAAATTACTCACTATTTTTTAGAAAACTATAGGATAGTTGTAGATGAAATTTTTAATTTAATACAATGCAATATTACTATTTCTGTGCATGAAATAGTTCAATTTATGTCACATGTAAAAAGATTTAATATATTGTATATTAGGTTACAATTATTACGTAATAATATAACGCATGTACATATTCGACACATTTAAAATTATAGTAGATTATAATTAATAATGTTGTTAAAATCCAAACAACTTACATGCAAAACAAACGTAGCTAATTGTACCCTTGCCATTCATACCGCCATAAACATGGTATGACAACCTTCTAACGTGGCACAAACCCGAGCCTCCTAATGGTATCAAAATTCCCGTCTACACTATTTGGATGTTTAGCAACAAAAGATGAAAAGCGGCTATAAAATTTCACCATTCCCCTTTGTGTGTGGCAATTAGGCTAATGAAGCCGAGCGGGCCTTGTAAATGAATGGCCTTTCCAGTTCTTCGCATTCAACGTTCACCTTTCATGTCCGTAATTTACTGATGCTTCCAGAGCATGGAGTGAATTAGTCGGACGCATGGGTAACCGAATGGATTCACTGGATCAATGATGTGTATTGATCTCGTGTTTTTCATTAGCCGCAGTTTTATTGGGTTTCATTACTGACATACATTTAAGTGGATTGCGTCTTTTATGTGATTTCATTCGTTTTTGCTGTAGCTAATAATTAATTGAAACAGCAACAAAATATAGATTATAATTAGCTCAGATAAGAAATAAAGGATACAACTAATCCAAGTTGCTTGTTTTATAAGTTATTAGTGAAAGTTAAGATTAAAGAAAATATTGCTAGTCCGCTGACTTTATGCAAAATCAATCGAAATAAGTCATAACTAACTAGAAACTACAATAGAAGAAACTAGATTAAAGAAAATATCTAGTTAAAACAAATTGAACGATATTTGATGACCTGAGAGCTCAATATCCATTTCATTGCCTATAAAAACAATTTTGCAAATCCAATCAAGTTAAATGGATGATATGAGATATGATCGGATTGTTGAAAGCTGAAAGATGATATCCAATAAACAGCGATCAATCTGCTGTTCAAGATAAACAAAAACAATTTATAGGGAAATATGTCAGAGATTGCAAATTTATTTAGCGTGAAAAGCGAAAGCGTTTGCGGGAAGGAAGAAATTGTTGAGTTTAACCAAACATACGGGGCCGTGGGCTATTTATCAAAATGTTCGATAAACAGAATAGGAAATTGAAAACAAGTCAACGGGGGCCACGAAAATGATTTATTGCCATTATAAACAAAATACTGACTGATCATTTTACATTTAGTGTATTGGATTCGGGCCGGCGTGGCGCACTTTTGATGTGTGAGGGAATATTATTAAATCGTAACATTTTTTCTTTATAAGGATATTTGGTGTGAAATAATATTTTTTTCTTTCAGATCTTTGGAATATGGTTATAATTTTATACTAGAATGTCTTTATGATAATACCTACATAAAACTTACTTTTTGAATTGAGTGGCCTTTATTACATCTGTGGGACAATCATTTGTTACAAAAATTTAACAAGTAAGATTTTCACTTGCGAAATATGGGCTTTATATAAAATAGAATCTACGAACAATTTCTCAAGCAACATTCCTTATAAATTGGTACAATGGACCAAAGAGAATTACAAGATGCTCAAATGGAGCGCACAATATTAATTTAGCTCGTTGTGGCGGAAACGCGCCAAATGAAGCATGCTTCCATTCGTCCAAAGAAATTACAACAATGAAACCGTCTAATTTAGCGACAAGGCGCGTAAAGATATGAAACTCCGAGGGAGTTACATAAGTATCATAAAATTTTAGGCCCTCATCTATATTTAGGCGGTATGATACGACCCAGATGGTCACGGTGCCCGATTTTAGTATCTCTCGAATCTTTTTAACGTGACCACCAGAAAGAGAACCCTTATGTTTCTTATCTTTGCTTTCGGGTCGTAAAGTACCCTCACAAGGTACGGTGGGTCAACGTAAGTTGGTAGGTAAGGGTTACGCCGATAGCCTGTTATAAAGACCAGTCTGTGTAACATTTCATAGTTATGAGCGTGCGCGGAAAAGGAAGTATATTTTTAGGCGTACGGCATCTGGTTGAACGAAACCGTGTGCTTTTCACGGAATTGGCTTAATTAACATGTCCCTGGTGGAAGTTTCATTTGATTCAGAGATCCCTGACAGCGAATCATAACCGCGTGAAATTTATTTAAATTCTCATTTATATTTGGGACTGGTTAAAGGGTGACAGACAGTAAACTATGAGTAGCAGGAAGTGTTGGTGCGATAAAATTGTTTAGTTTATGAAGATGTGGTCTTGGAATTTAGTGAGGCGTCAGATTGGATGTCAGACGCATGTTTTTAATAAGATAAACGTAAGGGAAAGAAATATTTGTATCTCAAGTTAAATAAACCAATATTTCTATACCGAAAATTTTAATAATTAACTGGTAACGATAAAATCGATAAATTATACACAGGAATTTATATAGAATAGATAAATAAATGACATGTCTGCTAGCATTTAGTTCTGACTGCTATTTAATGTATCAAAAAGAACAATTACTGTTAGTATCAAAATCTAATAATACTATATATGATTTTAGGCTAATAATACTATCAATAACTAAGTAATGCCGCTTGAACGTAAAGGATTTTTAACAGGCTTCAAAAAGGAAGAGATTATTTTCAGCTGTATGTATTTTTATCCAATCATAATAAATTTTTGTTTTATACAAGTACATTAAAATTAAATTAATTAATAAATATGTTTTTTAATTTGCAATTTACAATTAAATTTGTAAATAAATAAAACGACGACTTACCTCCATGTACTCCACAGTAATCTCCAACGCAGTCTGCATGTTGGGCGTGAGCACCGGAGCATGGCGTGTCTCCAGTACAGGATCTTCGTCTGGTCTGCCTGCAGTCGGCGCCACACACAGTCCACTCCGACCAGGCACCCCAACGACCAGGAAGAGCTGTGAGGAATAACTTGGGTATAGCATCTACTTAATAACTCTCTAGCACAATTCTAGTCTAGATTCATGAAATTTGCAAAATTTTTTTTCACAAAATCATTATTTGTAATTTGGAACTTGGTAGTAGTAGAACTTGAAGGTAACGAAGTCTTTTTACTAAATTTTGAAATAAAAATTCTGAAGATAAGTTAGGTTTTTTTGATGGAAATAGAAGTAGAAGTCTTACACTACTATTTCATACATGCATCATCTATAGAGTTTATATAAACATGTATAATTGTCAAAATTAGGAGGCAGCGGTGTAGCCGCTGTGGTACTACGACTAGTACCTTTCGTTGACCTGACACAATTTATTTATTTTTTATTTCTTTGTGTTTGAATTTCTTGGAATTATTGAGAAAACATTACGTCATTATTCTCAAATAATTACGTAATAAATCTTAATGATTGTATCAAACACATTTTAAATATAGACTTACTACTTATACTTACAACTACATATAACTTACAACTACATGTAATAACGCAAATAAAGAACGAAAAGACGAACAAAACAAGGAAAGATGTAATAGAAACAAAAGAGGTACAAAACCAATTCTGTGTAAAAGATATCAATTTATTGATGAAGCGTAACATATTTTGCTTTATCAAGACAGCATATTTCGATGAATTTGAACCCATTATACACATGAGCGAGGCGTATGAAATTAATATGTTGTTCGATTCCATGTTTTAGTGTTATGGAGCATGCGATCGGCCCATTTGGCTTGGGCTGTGTTATCTGACGAAACTTCCGTGCAAATCGTCAGATTGTTATGTCTGATGGGATGTTAGAAGCCAATATTTGTGGGTATGTCACGGAATATCGAAACCTTGAATTTTGTTTTCGTTGAACGAATTTCGTAATGTTGTTATGAGTTTCTTGCAAACTGATACTAATTTATTATGATATGTGATCTATAACAAGTTAATAATAACAAGTACCTATTAGTTAATTTATTATATCTGGTTTAAACAGTGGTGGAGAACTCTTGTGTCCCACTTTGAGTAGTTACTTAGGTTGGATACAATTACATGTGATGATCCAATTCGGTTCTCAGGATTAGCACATCTGTGGTCAATCTGAAGTACGTGAATCCTATTATGTTCATAGGTGGTGGAAAAATTTATTGAAGTACGCAGTAAGTTTCGCTTAAAAATAAATTTTCACCACATTTTAAGAAATAACTTTGTCTTTTTCACTGTTGTTTCAACGAATAAACTACGTTACGTTCTATAAAATACACGTAAGGATTCTTTAAATTGAGGGCCATATGTGTAAACCCTTATCATAAGCCAACGAGGGCAAACACTTCAACCCCTCGAAACGTTATACTCAACTTCCGATTAACACCTGTTAGTTTAATAATCCCTAGAAACCTAATTCCCCTATATTTTAAACAATTTCCCGCTGTAGTATCCTATGAGAATACAGGCAACATGTGAAGCGGTCACCATACCGGTCTGACACGCAGAGAGTTCCAGGTTCAATCTCACAATGTATGAATATGGATGTTTATGTAGTCATTTTTCTGTGTGTGCCTAGTACTCACGACAACGGAAAAATCCTAGTGTGGGCGCTACGAGTTTAGAAGACGTTATTTATTCTGTGGTAGAAATCCAAAACAACTTAATTCCTATTGGATAACGAGTTTCCTTATATATTAAATACTACGAATTTATTTTAGAGCCAAACCCGTCCGTTTATAAATACCGTATCTAATAATACAAACAGCGTTAACTCTTAAGGAATTGCTCTATAAATTGAAATTAAAACACGATGGCCGCTGCCCTTGCAGGCGAGAGGGGAATAAATCACGTGTTTTTTACAAAACAATAATAGAGTGCGTCGGGTCCATACTGCCCTGGTTGGCACAAGTTATAGGTTCCCGCGGGATTGGGCACTTTCGTAAAACATACTATGCAAATTAGGTGCACAAGCTTAAATTGAAAACAGAGTTTTGTTTGGTTATTTTTTCATTTGCTTTTTTTATGTGATGGCATAGCAAACCAACTAGCTGTCCACTTAATGGTAAGTGGCAACTGAGGCCCATGGACATTTGTGATTCACGCCAGATACGACTAGAATCCTTATTGAGGTCGACTATAGAATTGCTATGCATGAAATAAAATTACGTTGTAAAATTAAAATACAAGATTGACGTAGAGATATTTTTTAAGTTTAAAATGTGTGAATAATGTTTTCGTTACTATTTGCTTCTAGATATAAATCTATTTCCAATAATTGATAATGATCGTTTTTTTATTACACGTTACGTAACGTAGTGTAATGCTGACGACAATCGCTTATAACAAATACCATACTCTGTGTACGGTTGTGTGGGTGTGTTGAACTATACGCATTACATGTGTAAGCCGTTTCTTATTAATTAATGCGCACACACATAAATCAGTCGAGGTTCGTTAGAGAAGGAACAACGTAAAGGACTTTCACATTCGATATTTCTTTTTTCCCCAAAAAGTTTTCGGAGAAGTAAATAAATTGTAAGTAATTGCGTACCGCCGCGGCCTTACGGACCCGAACGAATTGATGGCGGTCACACACTCCTGATCAAAGGCGCTTATTAAAGCTTGTAAGGTGACGAACCTTCATCAATCGCCGTTGGGTCTCAGTGAAGCATACACTAGATCTTCTCCAGTTACTACGACAGCCTTATTCAGCAGTGGGACTTTACGAAGACTGCTACCAAAGCAACAATATTCTGTTAGCTTATAAAAAATGTGTAGGAATAAGATACATTTGCCTAATATCAGACTAAATTTACGCAACACGATTGAGTTTGAAATTTAAAAATGTTTTCCGAATTTCAATATATTATAAGACGAATGTGAGGCTACGAAAAAAAAAGATATTTAAACTATTTTAATATTTTTTAAAATAATAAAGTAGGTTAATTTGGTGTAAACTTAGAGATGCACAAAATGTATTACCTGATGAAAACTACTTTGCATCGCTTATAAACATTTGCAATGCAAGAGAACTGTTCAAAGTATTGCGGGTAAGTAATTAATTGTGATAAAACCTTCCAACTATTAAAATAATACAAGACGAATAAAATTAATCCGAAGCGAGCACGTGCAATCCAAACACCAAATTTTTACATAACTCGTAAACGAGAGTGAGTAACGGTAAGCAATTTTAGTTAAAAAATTAGTGTATGGAGACGGAAGTTATTCCGAAACCGTAAGATAAAGTGCGTGTCGCCGTAAACGTGTAGGATCTCAAGAAATACTCTTTCTATAGACGATTATGTTCACATATGTACGATATAAAGATTAGATATTTCGTGATGTAAGGATTAAGAAAGGGTTTCTTCCGAAAGAGGGTGTGTGAATGGTACCCCCGAACTAGCGAAAACTAGTGTAACTTGGTCTATAAAGTAACACAAACAGTACAAATAGTACTCGTAAGTATAAACAGCTGTTTACTAAGTAGTTACTTACGATAATTTTCTTCATAGTTGAAGGAATTAAAAGGTTCCAGTATACCTAAATTTATTTCAGCGATGTGTTTCAAAAATCAGAGGAGCAGCTTGGAATTTATAAACTCGACTTTTCCTCTAAAAGTACAAATTTTCATGTTTTTATTTAAAATAATTTTCAAAATCTATCACGTTTCTAACTTTTAACTATAGAGTATATTACTCGATTCTATTAAAACATAACTTAAGTTCTCTAATATAGACTCCAGGACCGTATGGATTGTCTATGTGTCTACATTAGTACCACATCCGCGGTTCATTGGACGCGTACCGACATGTGTTACCAATTAGCGGTAACAACGATCCGTCCGCTTCATCTAAAGCGACCGCACTTGATTAGATTTTATTGTCTACCACGTTGCTCTAGTTTACATGTAACATACGGGCTTTTTGTTCCGGCAACTAGTCGCGCGATAAGTTTAATTACTAATTGGTACGTGCATATAATTAATTTTAATTATAAACTTATTTATCAGATAAAAAAAATGGTACCTGTTATATACAAAATAGTATTGATATGTGGTTTTCCGCTCATGCATTTTATAGTCAATATGAATGAATAATATTGACGAAGAATTTGAGCATGAAAATTTAAAAACATTTTATATGCAATTTAACAAAAAGTATTCTCTGAATAAACTCAAAGATGCATAAAACATGTAGGTTCAAAAGAATACTGTTAAATAATGTAAGGTTTAGATATAAATGATATTATCAGACAAATATTGACGTACAAACTTCAAAGCGCCCTTAGGAATAAATTGTCAGTCACATACTCATATTTGCATTAACAACTGCCACGGACAAAGGCTTAAGGCCTTAGAAGATCACGCGTGTAAATTCTAAAGTGCTGTTATTTCGGTTTAAGCTTCCAGTTACTTTACACAACAATTCTATTGTGAGATGTTTCATAAGTGCCTGCCATACTGCCATAACATGTCACAAAGACCCCCGGAAATTCCTCAGTCCTTACAACGGTGTGTTACAAGGAGATGCTAAGTTCATCTACTCTTGCTTGTGATTTTACTGTCGCTATGAAATACTCTGCCGCTTTGATGTGACCAGTACTGAGTTTATGAGCTTTGAGAATTAAACGCCGGGATTTTTATGGTTAAGATGGAAACGAAAGATATGGTGCAACTCATTTGAATCGTAAGGATTTAGGCACGTGCTCTTTATGTTTTATTTCACTTTTGAAGTGCTTACAATTGGGTGGTTCCGCTTTCGTGTGCGGTGTTTTTATTAGAGTTCTTGTTGAGCTCAAATTATTTTGAATTAAAGAGCTTTGGCATAGCTTCTCGTTTCATAACCGCTTTGTCGTTTTGTTTCAACGCTTTTGAGGTAATATAATATAATGGTAATGAACTTAGCGTAAAGAATTATCCACACGATGGGTTTAAAAATGAGATTGCTTTAGTTATGAGAGTACTACTTTTGTGAAATTAAATTCCAGTGTCTCACTGTTGGAATTGGTTTTATTACATAAAACTATTTGTAATGTGAATGGATCAACATAATTTATCTAATAGTATGTTCAAGATATTTTAAGGACCTCATTACACAATGTACTTACCGATTAAAAGTTGTTGTGTGTTATCGTAACCTTGGTGATCCATACTGTATCCATCTTCAGAAAGCAGGAAAAGAGGCAAAATGTTAAAAAATTACACGCAAAATACTTTTCGGTTTTTAAAACGTGAAACCGTAATGTGTGACCGATAAAAGTATAAAATTAAATTAATCAAGACCATGTTCCTAAAACATAATTTAGAAAATTTTAACTCTACAATTCTTAAGAAACCAAATCTCACAGTACCTATATTTTTTATAAAAATAAATAGAAAATGTTGAATGTATCCGAGTACAATTCGTTTATTATTGCTAACGATCATTCCTTTTATTAACAACGTTAATCACATATCAAATAGCCAATTCACAATTCCTACATTCACTTGAATAATGTCTTCTCCCATCATTTTTGCCACATCATCATCATAAATCATGCACGCCAATTACAACTAACGCAAAGGCGGAGCTGTAGTACTAATTATAAGTTCTCTTTGTGTGTTCGCATCAAAGGCGTTTGACATAATAAGATATTTCTCAGCTACTCTTACATTTCCAGTAACTAAGGTAATGGACTTGCTTTATCACTGGCGAATAATAGGTTGAAACTTCTACAAGAAAATCTATGAATGCCAACAATAATAAACAAAGAATTATCGTAATTAAAAATATTTATGTAATCTGTGTAATACTTTTCGAGGATCTTTTATATATTTTTTCACTAACAAACCTTTATATGTTTCCCTTATATAACATAGTTTTAAAGTTTACTCGTTCGTGATACAACAAGTTGTTATCTAGTCTTAATTTTGTAATAACGTCAGTTAAGTGTAATTTATTATACATATTCTGAGATACAAGATGGTCAGCTTCTTCGAAGTATCTATCTATCATCAAATTAAGATACACCATTAGTTATAACTCTATTTAGTACAATCATGAACTTATTTATTATAAATTTTGGGTTTTATGTAATTTTATATCCTCGGGTAAATAATAATAATGGTGTGTTGTGACATGAAATATCATGTTAATTCAAAACAAAAATTAAATTTGGTACTTTTGTTAATTTTCCATTAGATTTGAATTTAATTCGATTTAAAATTGTTATTTTCAGTAAGTTTCATTCATATTAGTCTATTATAAATATATTGTTATTGTTTAACTAAACATCAATTCAATTCAATTCAATTTATTTATTGCAACATCACCAAAATGAGTGCTTACTTAATATTTTATAATAATTAATATCGTGTGATCATAAATTGTTAAGTTCTTACTTACCACTTTGACAAGGTACGCAGTCAGATGTTCTCTGGACATTCTGACCCTGGCATGGTGCGCCACCGTTGAGGGGATGGGGTTCAGTACAGGTGCGGGTTCGGCGTTGGCCTCCAGCAACTCTGCCGTTACACCGACATTGAGTCCAAGGACCATAGGAACTCCAGCCGCCGTTCACTGTAAAAATAGTTACTTTTAGTATTGTGTTCTTCCCAGCTGACATGGTGTTGTGTTATAAATATGTACCTAATAAGATTTTTTCAAACAACATCTTAAGCTTTACATCTGCAGACGCTGTTGATTTTTATGCAAGATTCGGGACTGTGGGCTGGATCACTTTTTTGTTGCAAATACCTATGCCCTGATACTACGCGGACGTATCAAGGAATATATGCATACGATGTAGATTTGATTTTGATTTGTTCCGATTCGTGGCTGACATAAGATTTCTATAGATTCTCGTATAACCATTTACATACCTCCCATTATAGGCCCCATGGGTCTTACTGTTAACATTAACTAGTAAAGAGAAGAGATTATCTGTCATCAGTTGAATCATCTTTGCTTTCAGAGATTAAATCTTGTGCATTCAGTTGTTTATTTTCATTCCAAACCTACCTCCCTCGTCGTTGCATTTGTCATTCTACCCACACGCAACGGCTCCTTTACCGTCTTGCCTGGTAAAAATTCAATTTATTGTCTTTAATTAACATTTAAAACTCCATTTAGATTTTAATGAAGCTATAAAGAGTTTAATTAAACGAGTTTCGTTTACGATAAAGTGAAACGAACTTACATAATTTTATATCTTAAAGATCGTGTCCGACGTACATGCAATGTTGCGTGTGGACCCAGGTGACCTAACTACCTTGTACCTAGAATGCCTAGCCACATGCAAATGAGGCCTTGTTAGCGCTTTTAGTTTTTGGTTCGGGTCAATTATTAATTTATTACGGTAGATTTGGCCTACGATACGGACATTTCGTGTTTAGTTCAGATTTGTGAGAAACATTTGCACCGCTTATCTCAAATATGTATAAGTGTATGTTGGTATAAAAATAAATATTATATAATTATATAATTGCTATCTATGATTTCCATAAGGTGAAATATAAATTATCAAGGTTTTCATATTAGAATGTTATAGCCCACTTGGTGGTAAGTGACGACTGCTACACATGGACGTCTTTAATCGACCTCGGACAATATTAGAATTCTATCTGAAGTCGGCCACAGACACGTTGCTACCCCTGAGGACCAAGTTGGAATGCCGCGGTGAGTATTGAATTTTGTGTATTCTAAATATGGATTGTTCCAGATTTAAATAAATCTGGGTTATTCCAGAAGAATAAGTAAGCTATAAGAAGCGGGAAGCTATAAGAGATCATTATACAAGGATAAGGCTGCCCATTTGTTACGAGTATACATATTTTGCGTATTTTGAAGGTGGTAGAACCCTTGGCAGTTCGACTCCGGCGGCACCACCGCCACACTTATTTCTGCCTAACAACAGCAGTGTTAAGCGCTGCTGTCTTCTG
>DWRA01003339.1:0-12302 GCA_018250295.1 Spathilepia clonius | reverse complement strand
AACGAGGCATTCCAACTCAGTCCTCAGGGGTAGCAACGCATCTGTGGTCGACTTCAGTTGGGATTCTGGTCTTATCTAGTGTGGATCACAAATGTCCATGGGCGGCAGTTGCCACTTACCATCAGGCGGACTGCATGCTCGTTTGTTACGCCATCATGTAAAAAAAAAAGTAAAAAACAACAAGAAACACAAGTAACATAAGTAAATTTATTTAATTAATGTGCGATATTTTTAAATGAATTCATTCTAGTATAATTCTTAGCGTACGTAACATACCTAAAAGTGTTTTTGGTGCAAAACATGAAGTATGGTTGTAGATCCAGAAGCTTTAAAACAAGCGTATTTATAAATAATTTAAGGGGGAACGTGACGGGAACATTTCCACGCAAACCGACCGTCACTTAAGACACTATCGCAGAACCCAATATGATAATAATGACATTTTGACAGCGCTCTGATATATCGGAGCGACGTGTCATATGGCTAGTGGCCGGAGCTAATCGCCCGCAAACCGTGGAAGTATCCTATATAAAATAACGAGCCGTTTACTAAATGTTTCGTTTAAGTGGGTATTTTTTATGGTAGAACGTAAGTAGTCAACGTTACTTTGAAAATTGGAAAGTCAGAGACGGCTTAGTAGATATGGCCTCTAAATCGCGGGATCCGAGGTTCAAGCCGCACTTACGATTTTTTCGAAGCTATGTACCTGTTACAAATTAATTATCACTACTTATAACGGTGAAAAAAAACATCGTGAGGAAATTTACATATCTGAGTTCTTTGAAAAAAACAATGTTTTCCAAAGTGATTGAAGTCTGCCAATATGTATTTGGCCAGCGCGGCGGACTATCTAGTAACCCCTCTCACATTGAGAAGAATCCCGTGCCCAGCAGTGGGACAGTAATGAATTGACGACGACGACTTCAAATTAGAACGCAGTAATATTTAATACAGCCGTTACAAGGTAGTATTAAGAATGGTAACGGTGCCAATGAAATCTATCTTGATCTGGAGATTCTTGGTAATCTAGTACGTGTTTGTAGAACAAACGCATGACATACATGAGATTGTTCTGTGACGTGAAGTCGAATTTGTAAGAACTTTCACATTCCAATATATAAATATCAATGCCACGCTATAACAATGACTAGATAGGCATTAAGCATTGACACCACCAATTAAAAATAATAGACTTTTAAAAATATTGAATATCCACTGCCGCCCACGGACATCTTTAAATATCTGTAAATCAAATCGGGATAAAAAGGGGCCTACTTAAGTTTGACCACAGATGTGTTGGTATCCCTGAGGTCTAAGATGGAACGCCTCAAATAAGTAAGTCTTTGTTACCCTTTAAACCAGAACACATCAGCGCTTAAGAGCATGAGTAGCGGAAATCTTCGGAGTCGAACAACGAAGAGTTTCCACCATCTTCAAATAAAAAACATTAAGCGTCTCTCTGCCACTTCACATAATTTTACTACCTACCAAACCATAACCAAAGGAATTCAAAACATGAGTACAATTGATTTACAGTTCAACACCAACCAGTATTTCTGGAACAGTCACATCAAGACCAATGATTGATGTGATATTCCTCATCCTAAGTAGTATTTTTGAAACAGTCTCATTAAAACCGCATTATAACCTACGATTGATATTCTTAGCACACTAGTTTTGAAATTGAAACAAACAACAATCAGAGATTATACTCGTAATGTCATTTGAAGCCCAGATCACAAGCACAGGCTAAGGGTGCCTTTCCACCAAAGTTGCGCGAGGAATTTAAGCGGTCTGCAAGCTCAAAGGTAAGATACGAAGCCAAGCTATGCGAGCAAGATGTGGTGTGAAAATTCTATAGCAAACCGGCCGCAATCCTTAGCTTGCATCTTTCCAAACAAAGCTATATTGAGCACGTTACCAGCAGAGCTACCTTAGGTTAAGCAATCCTATTGGTGGATTTGAGACACACTTCAGTAACTTACCCAAAAAGGGAAAACTTGGAAAGGGAAACTTGGAAAGGCAGTAAGGGCGCACTCGGTTTCGCCTCGAGCGTAAAATTGGCGTAGCAAATTCAGGGCCTAATGGTAAGTGGTCAATGTCATCCATGGACATCTATAACCAATATAATATAGAAGAAAACTAGATAGTCCCTTCATATGATGCCAATCGTTAACAACACCTTATTTTACCGACACCACACAATTTCTCCGAGTAACTCCAGTGAACAACATTTAAGCAAGAAGATATTTCAAATTGTGTTAGTGCAGGAGATATGACCGGTAGGGGGGAACATGCAACACGTGCATTTTCCTCGCTAGGTTCCCATCGCACCATGCTGCGCAGCACATTCAATCATGAGCTCAGCTGCACTACGCTTACGCTAGCTCACATCTCCACTCAATAGTCGCACACCCTGCTTGCTGTCACACGTATTCGTCTCCTCATCGCTTTAGTGGAATCCGACCCTAACATTTATCAGCTGCTATTCAAACATTCGCGTCACAACGTCAATTTCACAAGCGATTTAGGCCGTAGCAGTTTGAACGTTTCCTTGCATATTTGCAAACGTCGGGTATCTAAGGCGGAATTACTAGCATTTGCGTGCTACCAAATAATAGGAATGATATAAGCTTAGGCAATCGACATTACATTAATTTATGGTATTGACAAACGAATGATCATTTTCTTTTAAATTAAATTACAATTGGAATGCCTGTTTATTGCCAATAATGGATATTTTTTATTGTAGCATTGATAGTCTAGTAGCATAAAGTTCGGCAACCCAAGTAGTACCAGGTTTAAATCTCTCGTAACATATATAACAATTTTGAGGCTATCTAACTTTGATACATCTTGGTAGACACCAACACGTGCTTGGCTAGTACGGTTAACCATGACCTAAACTCTTATCTTTCCAACAGGACACGCTTTTCATTATTGGTTTATGCTAACTAATAATAGGATTCACGATGGAAATGGTAAAGAAACACAGGTATTGCCATCATATATGGATATTGACCAAGATACGTACCTTGTAGACGCCCAAGATCATAACCAGACAGGAAACCATTCCCAGGGTGCTGCAAGCCAGCAGCGTGATGTTCAGAGTCACTGTCACTGTAACAAAACAAAATCATTATAACAGCGTACGAAATACAAATATTTTTTTATATAATGGAGTAGCAAACGAGCATGCAGTCCACCTGTTGGTAAGTGGTAACTGCCGCCCGTGGACATTTGTTATCCACCTCAGATAAGACTAGAAACCCAGCTGAAGTCGATCACACATGCGTTGCTACGCCTGAGGACTAAGTTGGAATGCCTAGTTAAGTTTATCTTCTTCACCACACCCTTCAAACCAGAACACAGCAGCAGCAGGACTACAAGGGTTCTACCACCTCGCATTTCCCTAGAAATCCCTAAAAATCTAAAAATGGTTAGATATAGTTACGTATTAGTAGTCTAGGGCATACAAAGACTTCCAGAGTACATAAGGAAGTTCCTCTAACTCCTCAGGTATAGTTTCTTAATGCTTATCAATTAATTTGCTAATCCAATTTCATTAACGAAACAATGTAATTTACTTTGAAAGATAATTTAAGTGAAAGTATTTATCGTTAGCAGTGAAACCGAGCAATAAAGGAACGCCTCGTTTAATTTCTAACAAACTTGAACCTTGATCTTCTAAGGCCACGTTTTGGAACAAACATAATTACATGGTTGCGTCCAATTCGAAGCGTGGTCTAATAACCGAAGCGGCCATTCCGACCCTTTATATCGGGGTCCTTTAAGCGTTATTGCAGTATTTTGTGTTACTGCTCGTATGGGAGACATTTTCCAGGTCACTTGTGTTTGCTTTCGTCCGATGAACAGCGACCCCGACGCCCGTGGATGTTCTCGTGTCAACTAAATTAATATGTTGATCTTGAACATATTCTGGTACATTCTACGTGAATATACTACTATTGTGAAGAGACAACTGAGTGTATGGATGTTATGGAGCTCTGTAAACGTAATCGGAACTATCGAATATCCAAAATAAAAATATATCCAGAATCCGATATAAAACTCGATAGGAGCGAAGTCCAAATAAACTGAACTTTACAAAATAAAGAGGGGGGGGGGACACATTTTACCGCTTTGAAAGAGCTTATCTCTGACACAATCGATTTTGAGAAGAAATGGTTTTAGAAACATCAATGTCATTTTTAGACCTTTCTACAGACACCCCACACGGAAGATATTTTGTTTTTTTGAGTTTCGGTTCCATGTATGAGGAGTCCCCCCTTAATTTAATATATTTTTATTTTTTATTTTTATTTTTGTACATAATTCGGAAAGCGGTTTACAAAATACACTTTTCTACCAAATTTCAACTCTGTAGACTGAATAGTTTCGGAATAAAGTGACTGTGACATACGGACAGACGGGCGGACAGACGTGACGAATCTATAAGGGTTCCGATTTCTGCCATTTGGCTACGGAACTCTAAAAAGTCAAATAATTACGTACCAAAATGTGATTTTTCTTTTAAAATTACCTGAAAGTCTAGAACTTGCAACTAAAACTCGATAGTTTTCCCGGGTTACCCGATGGTAACCCGAAATAATGTCATATACGAAACTGGTATAATAATTTTCGTATATCCGTATACATATCCGGAACAGAAATTTTATATCCATAACATCCCTAGTATAACAAATGTATCTAGGAAGGAGCAGAGCGTGGTGGTAGTACGCACCGGTATTCGGTAATACGTCATCATAAAACCCAAAATGGAGGAAAAAGGTAGGCCATTATTCACCACACGGATTACCTACTAGAATTCGCATATTTTTGAATTAGAATCCTAAATATGTACGTATATTTTTTAAACTTTGTGTGTATTAATAACAGCAGTGTTGAGCAACACTGTCTTTCACTTTGAAGGGTATCGTAAGGGAGATATATTAATTAGAGGCGTTTCAACTTAATTTTTTTTTATACTACCTAACGATAAGGGTACCTGATGGAAAGTAGTCACCGTCGCCTATGGACATTTGCAACACCAGAGGAGTCGCCCAAGACCGGCGATACATTGGCGACTCCTCTATGTATGTATGTATCGCCGGCCTTGGAGGAGAGCTCTTTTTGCACCTTTTTTGAAAGGCCCCATATCATAGTGCGTCGGGAATACCTCAGGAGGAAGTTCATTCCACATTTTGCACGTCCGTGGCAATAACGTCCGTGCAAACCGAAACTTAATCCTCAAGGACCACCTGTGGCTGAAGTGGACATTACGAATGTTCATGGGCAACAATAGCCACTTCTTATCAGATTGTTTGCATGATAATTTGCTACTTCCAGTAAATAAAAAAGTATTAAACATTATCTGTCAAATGCGTTAGCGGAGAAGGGAAACACCGTGAGGACGGATATATCAGTGAATTCTGCAAAAATAGAGGTTCTCAAAGGGTTGTGAAGTTAATCAATAATAATGGAACCAGCGTAGCTGACTATAGCTTAGTCTTCTTATTCTGAGATGAGATCTGGACCAAACACACTAGGCAATATAGAGTTCAGAACATTTACAAATATTTATTTAGTATCTATGTTTATTATTTGTCTAAATATCTGAGTAATCTTAGATATAGCGCGAAGTTCCTCGCAAAAGACAGGTGACAGAGAATTTCCACACACAAATAAACAAAAAATAAGTCTAACCTTATACTGACTTTCTTCTGCTGCCCAAAATTGCGCTATAACATTTTTATTACCTTAATATATTTCTTGGCCTTTCCTTTCATATGAAATATAAAACGCCAACCCCTAGTTGAAACGTCACTCAATATGTTGATACCAGTGATCAAAGAGCGAAGGAAAATCGTTACACGGTGCCTTTGTACATTCCGTTTCTGATAATGATCTGAATTCCAAATATTTACTAGCTCGTTTACATCTCAATCTTGCTTAAACGTTTATATGGAATTTCGGTGAATATAAATACTTCGAATTTTGTTAAACGAAGACTGATGTTACTGTGTACAGTTTTCGATATCTACGCAGAAATACTTATTTTTTCCTAATTTAGTCTTCGTCGTGCAATCAGAGGTAGATGGTAGATATTTAATGTGGTTTTTATGTATAACCCTTTGAAACGCTATTGAACAGGGGAGCGCCCCTCCGCTAAAATTAATATATTTTTTATTTTTGTACATAATTCGGAAAGCGGTTTACAGAATACACTTACCTACCAAGTTTTAACTCTGTAGTCTTAATAGTATCCTAATAAAGTGGCTGTGACATACGGACAGATTGACAGATGGACAGACGGACAAATGGACGGACAGACAGACATGACGAATCTATAAGGGTTCCGACTTTTGCCATTTGGCTACGGAACCCGAAAAACCCGACTACTTAAAATATCAATCTCGCTCCCACAATTTAGACGGATCTAAGGCACCCCATATATTAAAATCCATCAAGCCGTTTAAGCTGTACGGCGTGCTAAGGAATAAGACATACATATGTACATACACTTGAAAAACATCACTCTTCGCATTCGTTTAAAATGTAATCATATTATTCATTCTATAATATACTGGTTTGTATTCACAATAAATAATCCTACTGTATATTACCGTGTATTAACTTCGTGTGAACGTATTAATGATTTTCAGTCCTTGTGAGCCGCGATATTCTAATTTATTCTCCAAATACTCGAAGTCTGCTTCGTAACTATGATATTGTCTTTGTCACTACCTAATAAATAATGGAGGTAGCGGAGTTTAAGGCTTACAAAACGAATATTTATGCCATAATTAAGTTAAATTAGTGCTACGTGAAAACTTCGTAATTACAAGTTACGATGCAAGATGTAAGACAAGTTAGGCTCTTAAAGTTCGCAAAATAAATTGTCCTACTAAAACATAAAAGTTTGTTTCTTAGCTTACTCAATATTTTTTTCCATATATATAACGACGGCAATGTTTCCTCTAACTCTAACTGCAAAAAAATTGTTTTAGGTGTTTTATGTACTCCCTGATATGGATTTCGTCGTCGTCAACCCATTATTACCCCAATGCGAGACACAGGTCTCCTCTCGGAGCGCGAGAAGAGACTAGGTCTTAGTCTACCGCACTAATTGCATATTGGTAGGCTTTACATACCTTTCAGACCCTTTTTTTAAAACTCTCTAACGTGCAGGTTTCCTCGTCTTTCTTCCTTTCGCCGTTAAAGCAAGTGATAGTTTGTAATGCGCACATAATTTTGAAAAATCCGAGGTTCGTGCCTGGGACTCAAATCTCAGAACCGCAGATCGAGAGGCCTAGAGATCGACAGTTCTAACTACTAAGTTATCACGGCTTAAACGCTGATAATGCAGAAACGCATTTAGGTCTATTGGATTTCAAAAGCGCTACCTTGTCTTTATTTTAGTGACTAGATATTATCTTAACTTTAACTTTACTTTAACTTCCCGAAAAATTACCTAAATTTTTCGTGGTACATGCGTTTTTGTTTACTTAAAAATTGTCTCTATTTCTTCTATTACTAATATTCCCGATATCAATAGTCTTACAACCATTTAATTAAAATATGTTATGAACGACAGCTTTTCACTACAGGACCTTATAAACACAATAATTTAAAAATTGAGCTGAGTTTTTCAAATTGTACTATCTTTCTTATGTTCTATGCCCAGTTCTCAATTTATTAAATAGTTTCTATTAAATATACATACAAATGAAAAACTAAATCGGACTTATCTTCGATCTTTCCAAACTTTGAAATTTTAGGGCTCAAAATGTATCATGATCATCAATAATTAATCATGAATTACAATAAAAAACTTCCCATAACTTGTTGTATAAAACGATTGTAAGAATTAGCGGAATTAGATTAGGACCTTTCCTAGTTCCACGAATTCAATAGGGGTGTCCTTTGAGTGCCTATTGGTGAATACAATACCTATAATATATTCAATATTATGGGCTTGACACAAATCTTCAACATCAGGGCGCACCTGTGATTTGTATTCGCCCAGGCGTAGGACAATGTTGCTAAGGAGATCTTATGCAAATAATAATTTAATTTAAATACAAAACGCTAAATTATGATGCCACAATCATTGATTTTGAGATATATTGTAGATGTAGGTATAAGTACTTATGTTATTAATATTGTCAAATAAACAGGTGTAGATCTCGCTTAATCTAACTAGTAACTAATCTTTACTTTGACAGATATCTCAACTACAGATATGATCATGCCCAGAGACAAATAAGTACGTAGTTAATAATTAATATATTTTCAAGATTAAACGTATAATACGTACATTATTTATATCAAAAGATATATCTTTCGCGCTGAAATAATTAATGAGGCATCGGCGAAACTTTGTGAGATTTTGCCGATAAACCGCCCCCCATCTAATCTAACCACAAAACCACTCTTTAGTTCTGTACCATTTAAACTTAAAGCCAATTAGCGGTCTATTTGTGAAGTTACGCAAATTTACATCGAAAGCTAGTCAGAATAATTTAGGAATTTGAATTGGTTCAAAGAATACATTTAAGTTTGTACCACCTCAAGATTGTGGAGTCGGGTTTGAAGAAAGCTGGAACGGAGAAACGATGTTAAATTTCATGAGTTCTAAACAAAGTTCGTATTGAAAGCAAACGTAAACTGGCAGATAAATTTCCTTTGGTGTTGTTTGTCATGAAACAATTACAGAATCTAGTTATAAAAGTGTAAGAAGATATATACTTAGAAAAGTTACTTTTTTCATACTGTCATAATAAGTTGTTCTATTGTTAATCCAATAAAAATGTTAAAATTCTTAAAACAAAGACAATAAAATTGCAATCCTTCTAACATATATATTTTTTTAATAATACGCATAAATATAAAATAATATAACTAAACCCGCGTGGCGGGGCGACCTGACACGCAGGTTCCGAGTTAGATCGCCGATATCCGTACGCACGACGCAGGACAAATCCTTATGTTGGCTATAAGTGTAGAAAGCGCTTTTTTATTTTCTTATTTATTGAATCATACTTGGCAGACATAGTAAGACATAAATAAGTAAGTATAATCAAACAAGTAAAGTAATAGCATAATAACTAGTGTTCGAATTGTCCACTAATCCTTCGTTCAATGTTCATTGTGGATTAATATGTTCGAAGTTTTCCAGTTGCGAGAAGAGCAATCTCCAGCAGTGACATATAAAATAGCTTAGAGAGTCTGTTGAAACTGCCGCCTGTGTACGGTCACCTGTTTGTATTTAAGAATAGTGTGAGCAGCGCCGTATGTGCTCGTGCGTCTGACGGATTATACACGCACAGTAGGCAATGGTCACACCGCGCGGACTTACGAGTCGGGCGCCCGCTCATAGACATCTTTCTCCAGATCTGAGTGCTGACTACTTACTGCGGGTTGCCGCATGTCAACACTCTGTGCACACGCGCCTTATTTGCTGCCGCTCTTATAGCTAAAAATATTTTACATACCAGGTGTTATCTTCTCAGGCGCCAAGAAACTCTCCGATTCGGGTTCTTCCATTTCACCGTTTAGGTAGCGTTGCTCCACGTCTATGAAGTGCCCCATGGTCACGACTGTCACAGCGAAGTAGAGCTGTAACAATGGATATAAGAAATAATTTAACTTTGAGTTTTATCATAATAGCGAAGCCCCAAAATGCGACTGTACTGCAGACAGGAATAACTTTATAATAGCAGTAGTTTTGTTGTAGTTTGGATTGAAAGATAATAAGATAGAATTTTGTCAGGAGTTTAAATAGTCTTCAAAGGTATTTTTTTATTATCTAGGATCTACTACGATGTATTGGCATACAGATATCCATTGACAGAAGGGCCACTTAACATCACTTGCTTCAAATGAAAATAAATAAAAACCTGACTACAAGATTATTTCCAACATACAACGTAAATATAATGATAGAATAATTTAGTTTTTTATATACAGTTACGCAGTTCGATCATATGTCTAGTTATATTATACATAGTAAGTAAAAACAGTTCTATATACAGTACAAGAAGAAACACAGATCTACAGAACAGAATTGAATTACTTAAAAAACTACATTCTATTTTACTTCCAAAAGTTTTCTGTAAATTTTGCGATACGCCCGGTTGATGGCTCCGTAAAAACTGTAAAGTTTTCGTAACAGTTGAGAACTACCATCGCTCCCCTGATTCACTTGATTTATTGGCGAGAAACCATAAATCCAAAGAACCACTCTATCATAAATCGTGGACCATTGAGTCGCATCCTAATTCCATTTACGACGTCGCGCCGGATAAATAAAATTATTTGCGGTTTGTCAGTGAGGTCGACTTTTGTAATATATTTAATAAGGTGCTAAGCAATGAGAAATAAATGGGCATATACTCATTATTATTCTGTTGCTAAGCAAGATAAAACTGTGGTGCCCTGGTGGTTGAACTCAACTTGTCAATCGAGTGATGGAGGTTTAAACTCCAAGCACACGAGTAGAAATTACGAATGAATATCATTTGCTATAACGAAGATGGAAAAAATCGTAAAACTTAAACTTAAGAAATTATTAAAAAAAGAATAAAAAGTAAATGCATCTCTGAATTTTCAGTGATGTGCGTATTAGAAATTAGTTACCAATTGCTATAACGGTGAAGGAAAACATCGTGAGGAAACCTACACACGTGAAAGTTCATTGAAAAACTTCTTAAAAAAAAATTAAAAAACAACGGAAACCAATGAAACTCGGGCGACAGTAGCTAAAACATGAACAGCCTTTGAAATTAAATGAAAAGTATTATTTTCAGTATCAGTGAGTCGCTAACGAGAGGCGGAGACAATAGACGAGCGTGGCTGGTAGACCAACTCAATTCAAAAAGGCTAAAAACTGTATGGTTCGATTGGAGAGTCTATGAGACAGCAGTTCGCGTTTTAGCGGAAGAGTATGAATGCCAGCTGACTAAAATGAGGAGAGCGTAATTAGTATCAACGTATCTATAATCGGCTTCAGTAGAATCAGTTCTATATAGCATTAGTCGATGTATATGGACGGCAATTCAAGTGAATGGTCGTTTGCTTTATTTATATCACAACATGTTCAACGTACGGTACGATACATACAAAATTGCTTGTTGCCTGCTTGTTACTTACTTAAATTACTAAGCAAAATTATTTAGACACATCAATGCTCGTTAATAAGCTTAATAAGGAGATATCCAATTAACGGAATCATCAAAGCTTGAGGTGGAAGTAATAATGTGGTCAATGTAATCTTGATGTGTATACGTCTATCGCTTAACGCTATAGTGGCACCATTGTAGTCGATTATAGTTTAAAACAAAGGAGTGATACCCTTTAGGTTTCACGAGGGATACCTTCAAAAGGTATTCGTGGGAGCGATAACGGGTAGTGTGAATTTTTATCAACCAAAACCCACACGTTGGTAGTCCTCAACGCTATGTGGTAGACTCTGCGAGCTCCAAAGTAACTCCACTGGAATCTGAGCGAGATGCACAATCGGGCCGATGAGTTTCTACTTTTAATATATCTTCTAGTGATCATGAGGATATGCGGCAAGATTATCGCCCTTTCTAAAGTCGCTGGCTAGATGGTTCAAGCTCCTACTTTTGCCGACGATAACCCCGAAAGTCCTCTTTAAGTTTCCTATGAGTGAGAGGTGATACCGCAGCTCTATTTTGCTTCCGAGGTAACAGCAAGAGCAGTGATTGCCTAGTTAAAATTCGACCTCGCACGCTTAGAGTCCAGAGTTTGAATCCCAGGTGATCGGTCACCTTACAATTTTCGAAATTATATGCGTAAAGTGCATTAAAGGTGGTAAAACCAGTTGTGGTTCAACTCTGGCGGTACCACTGCCACATCTATTTCTGCCCTAATAACTGGTTTGAAGGATGTGGCAAGGAAGACTTACTTATCAGAGGCATTCTAACTTAGTCCTTAGAGGTAGCAACGCATCTGTGGTCCACGTCAGGTAGGATGCTAGTCTTATCTGGGGTGGATTACAAATATCCATGGGCGGCAGTGGCTTTTTATCAGGTGGCCTGCAAGCTCGTTTTCTACTCTCCCAAATGATAAAAAAAACTACTTAAAACAATCAGAGGTGCGTGCCTAGGATTGGAAACTCGGACTTCCCGACTGAAAGGCGGTATTCCAACCACTAGGCTATCACTACTTTACGTACATTTTTTTATATATATATTGGAGTAGCAAACGAGCATGCAGTCTACGTGATGGTAAGTGGCAACTGCCGCCCATGGACATTTGTGATCCACCCCAGATAA
>DWRA01003338.1:0-12303 GCA_018250295.1 Spathilepia clonius | reverse complement strand
AACTGCCGCCCATGGACATTTGTGATCCACCCCAGATAAGACCAGAATCCCAACTGAAGTCGACCACAGATGCATTGGTACCCCTGAGGACTAAGTTGGAATGCCTCGTTATGTTTATCTCTCTTACCACACCCTTCAAACCAGAAGACAGTAGCACTTAACACTGTTGTTATTAGGCAGAGATAAGTGTGGCGGTGGTGCCGCCGGAGTCGAACTACAAAGGGGTCTACCACCATTTTAGTTATTTCTAAATCAATTCTTATTTCTAAATCAAACACAAAAAACTGTATTAAGATATTTCAGTACATCTATTCTGAAAATGGAACTATATATTGTCTTCACCCACAAACCTACTGTCATCGGACGCCGACTGCCTGAATTGCCATTACTAGCATAGAATTGGATACTGTTCCCTAAGGATCGGAAGCTCTATAGAACAAACTAGAACAAGATCGTTTGCCTTTCCGATATAACAAACGATTCGGTCTTACAACGGAAGTAACCTAAAACAATCGACTAGAACGCAAGTATAACTTTACAATTCTATTTACTTTGACTTACCCGAAGCTGAAATTATACACCCGAATGATATCATCAAAATTTACTGTGAATATGAATTTGGCTGAAAACACAAGGATGAAATTAAATCAAATAACTTTTGGAAACTTTTCCATGCTATTTTGCTTAAGTCAAATTCGTAGTTAAGAAGGATTTTCTCAGTGTTTAAACAGTAAAGAGTATGTAAAAGGTTTGGTCTAGATTCTGTAGAGGTTTTGAAGCTCTTTTGAAGTAAAAATGCGTTTTACTTATAAAACATATCCCGTATTAATAAAATAAATAAATCTCTCATCTATTATACATTGTTTTGGGAATATCTTGTTTTCATTCAATCCTAAGCTAACATGGAGGCGGCAACCCTTGTGACTTGAGTGATATCGCACTGATTCCCAAAATATTGTAAGCGACTAACTTAATAAGCCATCAGCCCTAACACTTCCAGTAATTGTTAACAACTAATCAAATCAGTCAGTGTTATGGCGGAGTGAGCGCGCATTAATTAGGGAATGACAGCTAGCAGATGTTCACATGAGAGGCGCTATTTATTTTATCTCACGACACGCTTATAAAAATACAATTATATAATTAGCAGCACAGTCTAAGAGAATATTATTCTTATATTTTTTATACCGTGGAATAGCAAACGAGCATGCAGTTCACCTGATGGTAAGTGGCGACTGCCGCCCATGGACGCCAGTGATCCACCCCAGATAAGACCAGAATCCCAACTGAAGTCGACTACAGATGCGTTGCTACCCCTGAGGACTAAGTTGGAATGCCTCGTTAAGTTTATCTCCCTTACCACACCCTTCAAAAATTCCTTTTATACGAGTATTTATGTACACCTTAGCATACCCTTTAAATTATAGACTACAACACGGATTCCATATCAAAAATAAGCGTCACCGATCCATAGTAATCAAATTACGAATAATTCTACCCTTATTTGCTTACTTGATAAAAGCCGTGGAGCTTATACGTAATATCTATTACGTGATTAAATTTGATATCTATACATTTTAATATGATATACCTACATAGAAATAGTAATATCTAATTTGTCGACAACCCATTACATTCCCACTTTTGGACACAGGTCCATTTTAGAGCGGAACGGGGATAGGCCATAGTCCACCACGTTGGCCAAGTGCGAGTTGGTAGACAGACCTATTTTAGACACACAATAAGTTTCTAATTAACAAGCATATTTTTCACGTGAATACTGCTTGTCCATATGGCTCAAAAACTTAATAATATCGCTTTCATGGACTTGAAAAACATTTTAGTAGTGAGACTTGTGTATTTAGTAGTGGCAAATGTAGTAGCGAAATTAGTACTAGAATAGATGTGCTACGTTCGGTATAATGGTTTGCATCCGTAGCTAGTTTTACATCTAAATTCACGGCAGTTCTTTAGACCGCGTAAGACTGCATACACTTACTGTAGCTGGACTGCAGTTAAAGAAGCAGTATCAGTGCCTAGTATTACAAAGTGATGGAAAAAAATATTAGATCTGATGATTTAATAACAATAGTAATAACGATTACTGCACTCACGCAATACACAACTATTTCGTGTACTACGGTTACATGGACAAACTAAGACGAGTGCAAAAACACCCAGACCCGGAACGGAAATCTAATATCGGTAATATCTCAGCCACAGTAGTCGTCAAATGAATAATCGTAAAAAATACTAATTCAACCACCAGTAACATATTGAATTGTGGATAGAACGTAAATGTTAATCAGCATATGACAGGGAGCAGATGTTTGCATATTAACACCCTAAGGGGTAAGTCGTTCGGTAGCCAATTTACCATCTGAGCATCGAACCATCATTCTACCCTATGTCATCTCATGTAGGCGGTTACTTTACAACAAAATAACAATATAACATATTTATAATCTACTTATAGATGTTATTTTACGTTGACTATTTTCAAAACAGGCTTTTGACTTGTAGTGTGGCCCAAAATAGGAATAGGATTCATTTAAAATTTTAGGCACACAATACGCTATTTTAAGGAAACACTTGTATAAATAAATATAATTATTCTGAATAGCTTTTTCCGTCCTGGACTACTTCATATACATATCTACGATGACCAATTTCTTTTTAACTGATATCTCATTATTTGTAATAAAGAATCTTCTTGCATACAGTACACATAACTAAATTACTTTCAGTATCTACTCAATAAAGTTCTATGAACTTCAGGACAATAGCATTTATTTTCCGAATGAATTCAGTGACTCTTACATCTCAATTCACAAATCAATAATTACAAAACTCTAATGATGTAGCAGTATGTTTATGATGGAAAGT
Organism: Spathilepia clonius; assembly: GCA_018250295.1. Classification (NCBI taxonomy): domain Eukaryota; kingdom Metazoa; phylum Arthropoda; class Insecta; order Lepidoptera; family Hesperiidae; genus Spathilepia; species Spathilepia clonius. The sequence goes on along the minus strand of DWRA01003338.1, from coordinate 9,417 downwards.
ATCGTCTTCATTGTGTAATTAGGCCCTGACAGGGTGCAGATGGTCTTGACACAACGCACCCTTATGGAAAAGTAATTCAGTAGCTAATTTACCATCTGAGGGTAGGACCGTCACTACATCCGCCGCATCGCTCTGTTATGGAACCGACTGGTCCTTGAAATGTAAATTCTAAAATAAAGCGTGACCTTTTCATTATTCTTCGTTTATTTTAAATATTGTTCTTCTGCTAATCCGGGATGGAGAACTATGGTGAAGTATATTTCTCTAGATGTGGGAAAAAAGGGCCGTGATATTGTTTTGTTTGAAAATGTTTTTGTCAGAAAGGTCATATATAAAAACAATAAATGATTAAAAAAGGATTTTATATGTACATATATGTAAGCTTCGTTTCTCATGTCTAAAAATCTGTTATCAAAAAGTTGTAAAACTAAAGCTAAAACGACTAGACTCTATATTAACCTCCTTTATAATTTATACCAAGTTATACAAAATGGAATAACTTCTAAGTGCTAGCAATGAAGCATTGATTCTATTTCCTCATTAAATCATTTTTACCAAAGCAAAAAACAATTATAATTAAAACTACACAATTTTCATTTTACATACTTTCTAAAAAAATAACAGTACCTAAATATTACTAGCAAACGAACTTGAGAAACTGTGGTAGAATTGCCGTAATTGTAGTGAAAATTGTGGCCCATATTTTCTCGACTGGACTTAACCATTGCTTAACGGTTACAACAAGGTTGCCCGTTACTTAGTACTTAGTGGACCACAAATAAGTTTCATAAATACAGAAGTTGAAAACAAGCATGCAATTCAAGTAATATTAATTGATCGGTGCAGCTTTAGAGCAACTAATGATATAGAATAAAATAATGAGTACCTGAAGTGAATCTCGACATGTTTTTAAATAATAAAGTCCTAAATAGCGTGTTCTTTTCTTAAAATACAGGTAGCAATCGAACATCTGATAACATCCGTCCGCCTGATAGTAAATGGCTACTGCCGCCCATGGATGGTGTAATCAACCCCAGATAAGATAACAGTCCTACTGGAGGTCAACCATAGGTACCTTTCTACCCCTGAGGACTAAGTTGGAACGTCTCTGACTAGGGTGTCTCCCTTACCATACCTTCAAAACAGAGCACAGCAGCACTACTGATACGAAGCGCTGATGCCTTCTGGGGGACACATCTGTTCTATCTGAGGTTGAATTTTCATATCTATTGGTGATCCTCTTTACATCCTCCCCTTTACATGGCCGCCTCTTCACATGACCGCTTTAATATAGAATTAACCTCAGGTCGGATTGTATTGAAGTCTTACGTACATCAGACCATATGTTTTGCATCTCCTGAGAACTTTGGGATTGGTACGTGTGTGTATGTGTATCATCCTGACCATAACGAATTATACCAACTATGTAGTTGAATGAATGTTCATTACCAGCTCCAAACAGAACAAAAACTCCAACTCAAGGTGATCGTAGATGCTCTAATAAGAACTTAAAATAAAATTACTTAAGTCCAAAATAAGTACAACAATTTTATCCTAAACTAAAAGACAATTCGAATCGTAAATCCAGTTATTTTGTACGTCCGTGATAATACGTGCTTTGGGCATAGACATCGTACGTGTGGCGTTACGGTAGGTGGCTTTCATTGTAAATCGTACGACATTCTAGAATCTAACCAATCCCTAAGCAATTTGCCTGGCACAAAATCCACAGCAAGTGCTTTTTTAAGAAGCGATTTACATAGGTACAGGAAGCAGGTTCGGTGACGCTTTTGTTGTATTTTATGCCTGTACCGATACCGTCTTCTACAGCAAGCTTTTGAAAACTTGTGAACGCACTTAACACTCTACAATGATGATCGAAGAATACATGAGTTAGTGGCAAAAAGATTGTTAAATGTTTTTAAACAAGCGGAATTATTCTACGAAACTTTGACATCACCCTCAAAACATAAAACGCTATGCAAGTTTTCCTCTATTGGTCGGTCACGTAAAGACTGACCGCGCATCATATTCCTCGCAGCACATCGTTTGAAATTCGCTAGTGTTAATATTGATTGATAAAAGAGAAGGAGGGACACAATGGAGACGTACCATATTACGGCTTATGACACTCGTAGAAAAATATAAATCTAACAACACCTCATCCTTCAAAATCCGTCCAGCGCTTTAGGCTTCAGGCAGTAGCAGGGGGAAAATCAAGAACATACCACACACACCCGATAAATATTATCCTCCTACTGAGGCAGTCGGGTAAAACGCGATTGTCGCAAATGCGAGAACATAAATATATTCAATCCCCAAATTTCGTATTTAAAGAATAAAGAATAGGTCCAGAAATCCCCAGGGGCAGACAAATTGTTACAATTCACCCGCACAATAAAATCAAAATGTTTGCTCGACCTACTGGGACAACAAAAGACTTTCAATGAGCGTTTTTACGAATTGCTGGGAACAGTCGGCCGATCCAATATTCCTAGACATGTTGGTAGAACACTAAATAGCTGAATATGATGGGGCATATAAAATATGTTGGAAGAAATGGCATTATACAATTGGTTGGGAGCCATTAAAACAGGGCCAAATAAATCTGAAACGATGCCAATAGAACCAAATTGTTGGAGAATAATTACAGTGACGAGTTCCTACCAAATTCGCAGACGTTCAAAGGATTTCATTTACAAAGTGATATGATTCCAATTTTAAATTACTTTATTCTAGTAGTGTTTTAAGTATTTTGAGTAGCAGCTGTATGACCAGAATAATTTTATTTTTTAACAAAAGTTTTATCGTGTCTACTTATGTCATGAAGTTGATCACAAATGAAGGTACTGCCACTACTAAAGTATAAGCTACAAAAACTCGTAGAAGTAAATCCTCATCACAACACAGTTAAATTAAGAACGCAGCAGTTGCTACAGAATATAAAAATAATTATTTATTATGCAGATATAATTAATTATGGCATTACCAGAGAGAATATCTTTGCCTACCACCTTTTCCATTCGGCAGCCGTTACAATTTTTTTAGTTCTGTAACACATATTTCTAGGTATAAACCGAATCACACTAACATAATAGAGCTACATAAAATACGTAGAAAACCATTAAAAGCACGATCTGTCCAGACAGCAATCCATTACAATAGTGGTATCGGAAATATCCGCCTGTTCCATGTCCAAGCCGTGCCAAAAGAATCTTACCCTTTGGCCTTCGGTAAAATAAATCGACCACATATATAGCAGTAATTACAGTGTTGTGTACTAATGAATAGTCATTTGTACAGATATTCATTCTGGACGTCTAGTAATCTAACCATAGATTCACACTCACTAACCTTTTTTTTGTTAGCTCGCAGTTTCTTTCAGAACGCTCGTTTCCAGGCCATTTACAAATGTACTGTATTTGAATTTCGAATGTTTAGAACTTTAGAATAAAAATAATATAATGCCATGGTCTTTGAACAACGGGAAATCGCCCGGTAAGCAAAGATGAAATATATTTATTAATTGACATAATTTAGAATTTACTTGTGAATTTAGTTCGATGTTATCGCTTACTAATCATATAAATTATATACATGATATATGCAATATCTATATCATTCATAATACATTTACCGCCTGATTTTTTCTCAATGCAACATTTTACTATGCTGTAAGTATTTTGATGATACCTAGCTCTTTTTAAGCGCAAATCGTAAACCCAGTAGGAAATTCGTAATTATTTCTTGTAAGAACAAATTTCTGTGTGACTGGGGCAATGGAGAAAATCAAATGTAGAACAAATTTTCTTAAATTAAATTATAGACATTAGGCTGCGTCAATCAAGTGTTGCGACAGTTGTCCAAACTTTATAAAACCTCCGGATAATTACGAAAGCCTTCTAGGAGATTAAAGTCAATGTCGGTGTAATTATAAGGTTTCCGTTTAAATCACAGCGATACAATAAGTGAAACCAAGACGGGGCGATGAAGCGCTTCTCCAAAATTGATTGTTAGATACAATTGAAAAATATGTAAAGTATTTTATGGCTTTCCGAGACATTGTTTATATGAGACATGATATAGACAAACTTACAATTATCTACGTGCTTTATTATGTAAGCATGTAATAATTCTTAACATTTTCTTAGTTTCATTAAAAATACAATACAAAAAGCAATGTAGGTATAGGTATAGCATTGGGATTCGTTAGAACCAAAACGATTAAATATATAGCATAAGGCACATAAGAATGCCTCTGATTAAACTGCGAAGCATTCATTCACAAGGTGCCTATTAGTTAAAAGGTGGTAGAATTCTTTGTGGTTCGAATTCAGAGTCACCACCACCAGTGTTAACCGCTGATGTCTTCTGACTTGAAGGGTGTGGTAAGAGACATACTTATTCGAGGCGTTGCAACTTAGCCCTAAGACGTAGCGACGAATCTGTGGCTTTACTTTCGTACTCAAATCTTATCTGGGGTCGATTACAAATTTCCATGAGCGGCAGTTGCCCGTTACCATCAGGTAGACTGCATGCTCTTTTGCTTCTTCCGTCTTATAAAAACAAGCTAGATCTAAATCTCCTGCTAACTGTTTATACATAGCAAGTGAATGCATGTGTAAATATAGTACACTAGTTGTGTAGATGTAATAGAGACTTTTTATTAATTAGACCAAAAAAGTATAACTAGGTATGTTATTATCATAGAAATAACTATAAATAAGTACAATATATAATTAAAATCATATACAAAATTTACAAATAAAACTATAGTAAACAAAAATAAAAGAAAATAAAAGTATAAATTAAAGATAAAACAAATGGTCCAAATCACTGCCCCTGGGAAGAGATGTAATTATTGCCAATATGCAATGTACACCAAAATGGCTTCTACGATCATTAAATATATATATTATATCATGCAAAGTACAGTTAAGAGCAGCCATCAGACCACGGGTCTTCCACCTAATCTCCTTAAATACAAATCGATCTTACGATCCAGTGGGCGACAAAAAGCGAACCTTTCTTTGAACTAAGCGTATTACGGAGGCATTTTCTACAATACCGAGCTGTAATCCCTTCCCTTTGTGCCTAGTTTTATTATAGATAGATCTGAGTAGGTGTGAGATATCTATTTCGGATATGGAATGATCTAGAATAAATTATTTGGAGTGAGAATTTGTACCTACATCAAAAATATTTATTTTAAAGTAAAAAATTGTACTACAATTATTATTCTACCTTTAATCGCATAGATTTGAATTCATTTAACCACATTATTGTCTCGTATTATTTTGACAGATAATAAAAAAACGTTCAAAAAACATTATTATTTTTTGTATGAGTGCAATACATGGATTCTGCCATATTTTTTATTTGTACCTTTAATTGCATAGATTTGAATTCATTTTACCACATTGGTTTCTCGTATTATTTTGAAAGATAATAAAAAAACGTTTAAAAAACATTATTATTTTTTGTATGAGCGAAATGTAAGGATTCTGCCATATTTTTTATATAAACTATATCTATAATATATTATCTATTTGACACACGTGACACACTCCATAGGATTTTTCAAATTGCTCGCATGTTTCGAAAGTTATTTTTATAAGTATTTTTATGACCACATAAATTGTTTGTCTATTTCTGTTAAGATAAGGATTGAAAAATGGGCATAATTAGAATAATTAATAAGCACATTATAACATACTCCTTACGCGATTTAAATTCTATTGGCAGTACTTTAAATTCTTGAGAAAATTTAACGTAGGGTACGTTATACGATTTTCAGCCTACTAGTATTATTGTTACATGTTCGACCCTCCTAAGTACGAGCACTAAGAACCTGCGCTACAGCAAATGGGGAATGAGCGAATAAATACAGAATAATGTTATAGTTAGACGGGATAATAAGAGAATAAAGTAACAAATCCCCGATAAAAGGATGGATAAATGGACAAGCGCGGGACCTAATTCGCGCATTAACACGCATATCGGCAATCATTAAGCTTGCTGTTCTCGTTATATTTTCCGAATACCCGTTAGGACGGCTCACAAAACGGCAATATTATTTCAAATAGGACTCATTATCGGATGTCTTAACAGGCTTTAATAATTTACTGTTTTCTACGCCCATACTCCTACCCTAGGGTCGCCCTCAACTATCGACTGTCTCACTGTAGAACACAGCTCTCTCTTCACAGTGAGACAGGTTTACGCCATAATCCACCGCACTAGCCACGTAAGTGTTCGTAAAGGTCTACTTACAAAGGTATACATTTTTTAAAGATCAGGTATGTGGGTTTCTTCGCGATTTTTCTACACGGTTTAACCAGGGTAACTCATTTCTAATACGCACATAACTACGGAACATACGGGACCACATAATTGAGAAGTTACGTTTAAAATCAAACACCGAGACTGTTTTAAAACAAAGAAAGATAAATAGAGTACACAAACACCCTGACTTTTCTGGGTCTGGGCTATAACATAACACACCTATAAATGTCAAATGTGAGGTAAGATCCCTCATTAAACCTAGGAATAAATTATTATTTCTCCGGATTTTTAAAGAAAGAAACATTTTATTTGTAGGTAATACCGCAATAACACCGATATTTTACTCATACAAAAACTTTGACACGAGTTAATAAACAAACTATGTATAATATCAAAACAATATATTTGTTAAAGTCAATGATCTTTTAACATTATTAAAGTTTAAGTTATCTACCTACCGACCATTTTTATATTTAGGTTAGTTTGTAGCTACAAACTATCCATTGGATACAGACAAAGGCAGTAGACACAAACTGTTTTTTACAACGTACAAAGTACATTTTCTTTTACAAATTTATAAAAATGTAATAGATATTTATATAAAGAAAGTAAATTATTGTTCGCAAGATGACATTGCAAAAACGGCGAATGATTTCTCTTATTGTGAACAATACCGTTAATAACCACGCGCTAGTTTTGTTTGAACAACAATGTCAACCATCCCCTAATCATTTCCGCCGGCCGCTACAAATATTTGTTTATCATTGTAAACTGTCGGGCCATCATTTCTATTTGTCTTGCTATCGCTAGCTATATATTATTAACCTTCGACACGCGCGGTCATGCGCTGTCTCGTCCTCGTATTGCGTTATAGATACAATTACTCGGCGTATGAGCACTGCCCCTCCGGTCGGCAGAGAATATATCATCACTACGTTTAATAGTTAGTCAGTTAACGCGCTGCGCTCGTCCGTTCAGCGCGTCGCCAATTACCGCGCAATTTTAATAAACACAAAGAAAAATGATTCCCTTACGGGCAGCGTGCGCGCTCCTTCTGTGCAGTATCGTGTCAGCTGGAGTTTTAGAGCCACATCCACTCTCTGACGCTTTCATAAATCTCATAAACAAGGAAAAAACTACTTGGAAAGCTGGAAGAAATTTTCCAGAACAAACTACCATTGAGAGTCTTAAGAAACTCATGGGTGCACTAGACGATTCTTTCCAATTGAATCTGCTTAAACCGAGAATGCACGACTCCGAGCTCATAAACAGTCTCCCGGAAAATTTCGATCCAAGGGATAAGTGGCCGAACTGTCCCACTTTGAATGAAATAAGAGATCAGGGATCTTGTGGGAGTTGCTGGGCCTTCGGTGCAGTAGAGGCCATGACAGACAGAGTTTGCACCTATTCGAACGGTACACAACATTTCCACTTCTCAGCCGAAGATCTTCTAAGTTGCTGTCCAATCTGTGGCCTAGGATGTAATGGAGGTATGCCGACACTCGCATGGGAGTACTGGAAGCATTTTGGAATTGTATCAGGTGGAAACTACAACGCCAGTCAGGGATGCTTACCTTACGAGATAGCTCCTTGTGAACATCATGTGCCTGGAGACAGGATGCCTTGTAGCGGTGATACGAAAACCCCCAAATGTGAAAAGAAGTGCCGTGATGGCTACACCGTACCTTATAAACAGGATAAGCGATACGCTAAGCACATTTACTCTGTCAGAGGCGGAGAAGAACATATTAAAGCTGAATTATTCAAAAATGGACCAGTCGAAGGCGCGTTCACGGTATATGCAGATTTGCTTAATTACAAAAGTGGAGTGTATCAGCACACTAAAGGTGATGCTCTTGGTGGGCACGCCATTAAAATCATTGGTTGGGGAGTAGAAAATGGCAACAAGTACTGGCTTGTCGCGAATTCATGGAACTCAGATTGGGGCGACAACGGCTTCTTCAAAATACTTCGCGGAGAAGACCACTGCGGCATTGAGAGTTCTATCGTTGCAGGAGAACCCCTGCTATCTTGAAAAATTGTAAGAATGATGAATATGTTATATGTAGTATGATAATTAGAAAGTATTTTATAACTTGATATGTATAATTTTTTTGTAATAATTTGGTTCACGATTACAAAGCTGATACAGAAACGTTTTTGTGTTTTGACTTTTTTTTTTCGAAAATGTTCGACTTAACAATGATGATAAAATAACATCAAGGACCTAAGCTTATAGAATAAAAAAATCAACAACATTAATAAAAAGAAATGTTATTAATACATTAGTGTATCACTGGCCAACAAACAAAATGCTAAATCGATAAGGACGACTAAAGTCTTTTGTACATCTTTAAATGAGAGCTCAATATTTCATACCCAAAAATCTAAAAATTTACATTGTCTTGTATTAAATATGTTGTGTTACAAAAATAAGTAAACTGAATAAAATAGTGAGCATGGATTTTTTTAAATATGTTGAAATTAGGGCCAAACACTCAAATTTTATCTACATATTTGTATATAAAACATATTCATGTTATTGTGAGAACCTATTTGTGTAAAATTATCTCCTCTGTATAAAGCATTAGGTGACCTATTCGTGTTATCATATTTGCAGATATACCTACGAATATTTCGACAGAGGCTGCCAAATAATGACTTGACATGGCATCTACCTACTTGTTGTGATTAACCAGCAATTAGTATTTTGTTAATGGCGTTATAATATCGTCAAGTAATTAAATTTGTAATATTCTGAATCAGAGATACAAATTTGCCTGTTTGAGGACAAAAACGTAAGCAACAATTATTTTGCTCTGTTTCAATTATTTTGCAAAACTTTTAATTTCAGCTATTTTAAAAACGATTATTTGTTATTCCAAATCTGCATCCAAAGCGAATGTTGTATTCAAGAGTTTTGTCTTCGATCAATAATAACATATTTTTTGTGCATAACTTTTTATACATTTTTCAAAAGTGCCTCTTATTTCTTTTGCTCATAAAAGGGAGAGAAAAGTAATGGTATCACTCGGTTGGCCATAATTTTATTTTCACTCTAGCGTCGAATGCCGAAGGTCCCGCTTCGCTCAGGATTCAACTTTAGAATGTTTCGCTTCACTTTGGATTCAT
>DWRA01003337.1:0-12304 GCA_018250295.1 Spathilepia clonius | reverse complement strand
CACCGCAGATGAGACTAGAATCCCAACTGAAGTCAACCACTGATGTGTTGCCACACCCTTCAAACCAGAACACAGCAGCACTTAACACTGCTGTTATTAGGCAGAAATAAGTATGGCAGTGGTGCTGCCGGATTCGAACTACAAAGGGTTCGACCACCTTTAATAAATAAATAATAGTAAATAAAAGAAAATAACCTAATTCTCCCAGTTTTTCAAAGTCGTCGTCACTTAGTTCTCCGATCTTCTCCTTCTGACATAGGAATACTTCTATTCTACGTCTTTGGGTGTCATCCATTTCTATCTGTTCCAGTCTTTCTGTTAGGGCTTCTATGCTAGTTTTTGACTTCCCAGCTAAGCCCTGCCGGCTAAAAAATATATAGTAATTAAATGTTACACTACTTTAACCCCATCAACGGATGCTAACTAGCAGAATGAGCTAAATTAGAACAGATACATATATATATATGTAGAATTATATATGAGCCGTTCACTGCATAAATCTATCAACTCAAAATAACTTAAACCAAAATTAATACATTTTTGTCAATTTTTTTGGCTACCTTTTCTTATTTATTTTGGATAAAAGCTATATATGTATTTAGGCATTCTACAATGTTTGTTGAAATTTATATTATAAATAATTAAAAAAATAATGCAAATTATTTCATTGCATATCTCCACTTTTTGTTTTATGGAGTTAATTAATTTGTGCAATGATGGGTAATATGATACATTCCAAAACCTGTGTGAGAGACCATTGTGGTATTGCATGTCATGAATAAAATATTGCAATGAATAATTTATTTTTTAACATGTGTATTGAGTGTTAAGATATTATTAAAGTCTAGAACATTAAGTACGTAATAATTATTTTTACAACTTTGAGTTTAGAATATACTTACAACCAATGATCTAAAAAAAAAATTTTTTTTTTTTATAATAGATGGTATGTGAAATATAAGAGAAACTTAGGTTATTATGTATAATAGATTTTTCATTACTATCTGATCTAGAATTAAATATTTAGCGGCTGAATATTGCAATTACTCTTATCACTGCGCTCTAAGTACGTAAAACTTTTTATGTAAAATTCTTATCACTGAAGTAAAAAACAGCTTTTCCTAATAGTGATACAAAATATTCTTATGATTATACTTACTCAGGAGCATTGGCAGATTTAAGCTGTGGAGTCATATTAGATGGAGTTATAGCTGGACCCGTCTCTATAGACCCTGGTGGGAGGGTCAAATTCAATTTGTTCTTAGACATCTTACTCATCTTCGCTGCCCTTACGTCACGGCATTTAAGTAACGAAGAATGCCCCCTTACGACCCGCAACCGCCCAACTCAGTGATTCACGTTTTAATTACTTGTAATGTAATCAAAACAATGAAATACCTAAACCTTGAGACACGAACAAAAATTCGTCGAAAGACCGTCAGACAGAAAATAAATTAATGTTGCCATTTATACGTTGGCAATTACCAACTTGCCATATATACAATTTTTACATTGATAAGATAGTGTTACCATTTACTCGTTATTTTGTCTATGGTTACATAGTGTATATACTTAAAACTATGATAACGGTGTTTTGCCGATAAAAGAATTATTTAGTTTACCCTATGTTCAAAGTGTAAAAAAAATATTATACATTACTCCATAATAATCTAGCTGTGCTTCACAGTTTCAAAAATGGAACGTGGCCTGTATACTTTATCCCTTAAAAATGTTTGCAAAATAAAAATACGCGCTGTAGACTTCATAGGTTTTCATGTTTGCGCAGAACCCTACATTTTCTAAAATCAAGTATTAGCCAAAATAAAATAGCGTAGTGAAGTATTCTGTCTCTGACGCAAATGGGAAAATTGAATGATTTGATGATGAATTTGTGAAAATAAAATGAAACAATTGATTTATTAAAAAAGCATTTTTTTATATACAATGGAGTAGCAAAGTGGCAACTGCCACCCATGGACATCTGTGATCCACCCCAGATAAGACAAGAATCCCAACTGAAGTCGACCACACATGCGTTGCTACCCCTAACAACTAAGTTGGGATGCCTCGTTAAGTTTATCTCCCTTACCACACCCTTAAAACCAGAAAAGCAGCACTTAACATTGCTGTTATTAGACAGAAATAAGTGTGGCAATGCCACCGGAGCTGAACTACTAATAGAAGTCCAAGATTATTTTGAAGTTATAAACAGACAACCATTTTATTTACATATTTGTACATATACATCGTGCACTTTTGTTTCTACAAAAATGCAATTCAGTCGACGCTAGCAGTTTATAATACGAATACTGAGTTTAATAATATCATGTTTGTTATATCACGTAAAGAAAATTTTGTAATAAAATACTGTTATTTTATAAATGTTATAATTACTATTCAGTTATACATTAATACAAAAATTTATATTTACAAGAATTCAGTAACTATTTAAATAACTTGGATATTCATTTAAAAATAGCAGAAGGAACAATACAACATGAAATAAATCTTACAATCTATTCAAGTAATTATAAAAGTAAAATATCCTCAAAATGTATCCTACTTTTAAGAATTAACATAAGGAGGACGACTACATTTGCATTAGTTTCACCAATGCTGTGTAAGAATTGTATGGTATAGTAATTTCACAAACTCGTTTTCGGTATTCACGAGTGCGATTCCAGTTGTTTCGAAACCCAATATGAACTACCCACGAAAATTTCAGCTATTCCTTCGCAAATTATCTCCTCATAGTGTGTCATATCAGAGCCTACGCTCACTATCAAAGCGACATGGTAGGTGATTTTTGTAATGCGAATAGAATTGTAACTCGGCAATATGGAAGTAAAATTGAAATTTCAATTAAGTTATCTTCAGAAATTACAATTATATACGTCGATTAAAAATCCCTTGCTGTGGCATACCAATACTACAGTACAAAGTACAGGCTCTTAGACAATTTATCATCAATTGTATCGCGTCCATGATTCAACCTTTACACAAGTGTCCGATCGTCCTCCCTATTAACTAAACTCCTTATAAAATTTAAATAAATCGAAAGATTTTAACAACTATAAATTAATTATGACTTAATCTTAGTTAAAAATGAATTTATAGCAGGCTGATTTTTCTTTACATCTGGGGTGTTCTTTTTAGCTTCACTTTTGAGTTTTTTACTTTCCTTATTTTCACGTTTTGATTTCTTTTTGTCATTTTTGGGGCTTTGCTGGTCCGGTTCGGGGACGGACTTTCTCTTTTTCACCTTTTTCTTGTCTGTTTCTTCAGGCTCACTTGCGGGTTGTAATAAAGGAGTTGGGTCGTTCATAATCATAGACAATTTTCCAAAATAGTTCCACAGTGCGTCAACACAATTTTCAGGCTTGGACCCATCACTAGTCTCCCACAGCAATCCATACAACCTGGGCTTTAATTTCTCTGTGGGTTTCTTCAATTCTAATTCGAATTCATCCTCTAAATGTTTCAGTCTTGCTTTTTGTGTTTCCGGCGACAAGGACAATACGTCGTCTTCATCCATTGTCGCTTCCTGAAAGATGAAATTTATATTAAAAAAAGAAAAATATTCATAGGTTTCAGTAGCAATCACAGAGTTGAGCTTGAATCCAAAATTTAAGTAAATAAATCTATGCTTATAGGTTTTACATAACAAAAATCAACGTTTAATTTTTTCTCAAAACAACATCTCCAAATAAATAATCAACTCATTAATGTATGTCACTACAGTAAAATACATCTAAATCTGCTTCATTCACTGACCTCATCACTAAGGTATCCATGAGGCACAAACACTTCATTATCAACCTCATACTCATCGGCTTCCTGTTCATCATCACTGCCTGCAGCGCTACCGTCAATACTTTCACCTTCTTGTTCCTCTTCCCAATCGTCATCACTATCCACTTCATAGTCTAAATGTTTCTGGAACAATATATGATTTTTTGCAATAAAAGCAGCCACAAAGTTGTTACATCATGTTCGTGACTAACCATAAATAAACAGACCATAGTTCCAAGATTAGATCAGTTTTTAGAACACAAAACTATGGAATGCAATATTACTACAGTTAAAATATTACTACTATTGCTGTAAATATATATTATACTAGAACTATTAAAGTCTGTACAAATCTAATATTTGTAATTTCAAAATAACTTTACTAAATACTTATAGAAATATACATGGTATAAAATTTTTTGTCTGTCTGTCTGTTTGTTTTGACCAATCTCTAAAAAAGGCGCTACCGATTTTAAAGGGATTTCTACATGCAGTTAATTGATGTTATAAGGAGTGACATAAGATTATTTTTATTTAGAAAATTAGTTCTGCACAAAAAAATACCGTGAAATCTACCGCATGCTGCTCATGTAGAACTGTTGAAAGTATAAAATTTGGGTTATTTATATATCATGTATTTGTTTATAACGTGGGTTAGACCGCCGGGAGCAACCAGTATAACATATAAAACAAATTAGTTTCCACATCAGTAAATTACAGCAGCCCTAAGAAAGTTAAAGTTAACTACCTTAACTGGGGCCAAAAAAATGTATGATTATGTTTAAAAACTTTTACATCTTATGAGATATAAAAAGGTGGTAGAATCCTTTGTAGTTCGACTCCGGCGATACCACCGCCACACTTATTTCTGCCTAATAACAGCAGTGTTAAGCGCTGTTATCTTCTGGTTTGTAGGGTGTAGGAAGGGAGATAAACGGAACGAGGTATTCCAACTTAGTCCTCAGAGGTAGCATGTGCATCTGTGGTCGACTTCAGTTGGGATTCTGGTCCTATCTGGGGTGGATCACAAAAGTCTATGGGTGGCAGTTGCCACTTACCATCAGGTGGACTGCATGCTCGTTTGCTCCTCTATCATATGAAAAAAAATACCTGATCTTGTTTGAAAGGTCTTCTAGGTGTAACATAAGTACTCTTCTTTCGCCAGGTACCCCAGTATGGAGGTCGTCGGTTTTCATGGAAGCTAAATAACTTCGGACGGAGTTTCTCCCGTACCGTAGGCTCACACGTTAATATTTCTCCAGCGCCATCCATTGGCGGTAATTCATCTTCTGAAATAAGTAAGATATTAAAAATGTATACAAACTTTGATAAAACTGTGAATATTTTAAGCAATCTAAACACTTATTTCTATTCTATGTTATAGTCTAATAGGCAGTTGCACAGATATTTTACTGCCTGACTGACACACATCACGCAGTTTAAAATGAGTCGGTAAAGACCCGGTGAAGAAGAATTCTATTGTAAAAGAGTTCCTCATACAATGTAAATAAATATTAAGGATTTTTAAAAATTTATCCCTTAATTCGTAATTTGAGGATGACTTGTATACACACAAACCTCTTCACTTACCTATATCTTTTGAACTGGGAATCTTATTGGTAACCCTGTGTCCAAAGGACTAGTATGGTGTCCAGAAGCAGATTGTAATAAAAGTTGTTTAATATTAATAATAAAAACATTAATGGTGTTTTAAAAACTTCACAGTCATTCAAATAAAAAGAACGTCAGTAATTTTTTACTACTGTAATTAGAATATAGTGAATCATAATCTATATGTATAAAAATCAATTGCTGTTTGTTAGTCTCGCTTAAACTTCAGAACAGCTTTACTGATTTGGCTGATTTTGGTTTTGAATTATTTATGGAGGTCCAGGACTGGTTTAAAAGGTGAGTAAATAGGAAAAAAAAAGGTAGCAGTATAGTAAACATAATAATTTCCTTTTCTCATGCAAACAGTTCCTTCATCTGTCAAATGGGTGGCGTTCAGAATTTGGTTAATGAATTTTGAAACATTATTTAACTCTAAGGCGATACAGAGTTTGCCGGGTCAGTTAGTAATAAATAAATAAAGCTGATAAACGAAACAAATTTGACCCTCACATTGATGGTTACATAATACTGGAGTGACCCCTCAGGTGTTTCTTATCACAAATATTTAATTAAATTTTTAATCAAAACATTAATCAAAATACACTTACCAACAATCAATACATCATCATCATTTTTGTCATCTAGAGGCCAAGTCCTTCCATTAGACAGAGGCTTATTTGTCCCTTCTTTTAAGCTTTTTATATACAAAGAATTCTCCGGAACATTCTGTTCTGCCATCCCTACATCTAAGGCCTCTCTTTTTTCATCTGTAAAATTAGTTCTAACTGGAGGCGCCAATCTCATATCAGATTTAATAGTAAAGCTTGATAATACACTGCTTTTGCTAACTGGGCCAGTAGTAGTTTGGTCCTTCTCAACCTTCTGCTTTGGTACAAAGAAGTTTGCAAATGCCTCGGCAGCCTTCTTCTTCTTTTGTTCTTGTTCTAACTTCTCCATCTCTAATGCTTCTTGTTTCTTACGTTTTTCCTCCTCTTTTGCTTCTTTTTCTTTCCTCTTCTGTTCTTCTTTCTCCTCTTTTTCTTTGCGTTTCTGCTCCTCTTTCTCCTCTCTCATCTCTGAAGGAAAAAAGTTAAATAACTTATAACACTATCAAACATAATTTATAAGAGCACATTGAAGAACTAAAATATTCTTAATAATACAAATTTTCCTAAGCCACAGAAATGACATTGTTTATTATACTTATCTGTAAAAATTTTACCACTAAACCATAAACCAAATCTATTAAGACAGTCACCATTATACTCACTTTTCTCCAGTTCTTTTTGCCGTTCCTTCTCCTCACGCTCTTTCCGTTTCTGTTCCTCCTTCTCTTCTTTCTCTTTCTTCTTTGCTTCTTCTTTTTCTTCCCTCTCGCGTTTCCTTTGTTCTTCCTTCTCTTGCCTCTGCTTTGCTCGTTCTTCTTTCTCCTGCTGTCTCTTCTTATCTCTTTCTTGTTTTTCTTTGTCTCTTTCTTCCTTTTTCTTTGCAGATTCTAGTTTCTTTTGAATCTAGAATAAGATGTAATTGGATTATCAAAAAAAATAATTACGTAAATGTTAATATTTAATATTCATTATCATTGTAGAAACATGTCATATACCATAATAACATATACAAAAATGTGATTAAAGCGTCACAAAGTCACAATACAATTGTAATCCTTGTCTAAACCATTATTATTCTACATAAATAGCAAACGAGCATACAGACCACCCAATAGTATGTGACCTCTGCTACCCATGGTCATCTATGATCAACTTTAGATATGATTAAAGCACTGTCTGTGGTCAGCCACATCAGCTACTATCCCTGAGGACTAAGTCGGAACGCCTTGGATAAGTGTGTTTCCATTACCACACTCTTCAAAGCATAATATAGCAGTGCTTAACTATTATTACTAGTAAAAAATAGATTCGATAGTGGTACCTCCGGAGTTGAACTCTTAATGTTCTACCACCTGCATGTCCGCTGCAATATTATAAAAATAAGTGTAAGTACCTGTTTTGGAGTCAAGTTAGGGTTTGATTCGTTCAATGAGACATCTCCCTGGTTTTTAGAGGCGGAGGAGCTCCTCATGCTACGTCTTGGGGTGGAAGGGTTCGACGACACAGACTCATCTCCAGTACTCTGTGACACATTCAGCTTACTTGCTTCTATATCCTTATTCCGAGTACTATGTCTTGGTGTAGTTGAGATTGGTTCAGTATTCAAGTCATGCTCTTGCTTCTCGGATTCCGAGTCATGATTACTTTCAACATCTGAATGTGTATCGCTTTTATTTTCAATATCCTCATTGTCGGATACGTTTGTGTTATTGTGTTCGGTTTTATCGGACGCAGTGTCTTTCTCAGGCTGGTTAGAATCTTCTAGAAGTACGATTTCATTTGTGTTGGCAGTATCCACGTTCTCACCGGATTGAACTGGTTCAGATCTCGCTTTAATCTCATCTTGAATGACTTCCTGCACCTCTTCATCAACGTCCATGCCTTCGACGTCAGCGTCTTTAATTTCGCTCTTAGAATCATTTTTATCAGAATCAACTGAGCCTTTAGTGGCTGCTGATTTTTTGTTTTTCTTTTTCTTTGAAAACTTCTTCTGTTTCTTTTTAAACGCAGTATCAACTAGTTTAACGAACGGATTAAGCAGCTTTCCCTCTTGAGATTTTGAACCGTCTTTACTATCATCGTCACTTATGACTACTAATGATTCGATTGAGTTTTCTTTAGTGATTTTACCTATTTTTGTGACCGGTTCGGGCTCCGGCGCAGATAACTTCCGTTTCCTCGATGGAGGCGTATCGGGTTTTGGTGAAACATCGATAATTTTGAATGGAAGACGAGCTTGCTTTAACTTTTTTTTCGATGGTGTCACTTCTTCATTCTCCGGCGACTTTACAGTTTTCATCTTTATGCAGCGAGATTGAAACTTATTGGACCGAATTTATACGTTCCAGTTGAATCTCACTATTTAAACTGATAAACTTATTTAAAAACAATCACATTTCTTTACACTTTTGTACAGCACTTTTGTACGGTTTATCACTTTGACAGAAATTAGAAAACGCGGGAGATCAGTTTGCGTTCTGCGTTCTGATTCTCAATCAAAAGTTATAAATGTTTCGGCAAAAATAAATTATCTCTATTTTTAAAATTGTTACTTCAAAATTTTGCGAAAATTAAATTATTATTAATTGTATATTTTATTAGTACAACCAATGAATTTTATGAACATTTTATTAATACAATAAACAATTTTTAAAACAGTATTTAGGTTTCAGAACACACCTAAATTTTATTTATACACTATAGTTACGCTTTTAGATGTCTTGAACTTGAATTCATTCGTTTTGACCCAACATTATTTATTATTTACATATGATAACCGCGACATTATTAATGACTCTTAAAAAGCTTTAAAATTGTGTCTAAAAAAACTAGTCAGAACGTAAGAAAAGAAATTTGTTTGTTAACATTATGTTGATTTTTTATAATAAGGACTGCGGTATAATTATAATAGAATGTTGTTGAGATTGTATGTTGCCTTGAAATCTATATAGGCTACATATACATTAAAACATGTGGTATTAAAAAAACAATATAATTATTTTGTCATACATACCTAAACTCAATTTTCAGTTTATACTTTTGTGTACCATACAACTGAAAATAACGATTTTATTCCTACATTCACAACTGAAACGAGTAAATAAATATCATTTGTCATGACAAAAGCTAAATATGACTTCAGGGACGTATACTCAGGTCTGAAAAAGTTACGGGATATTTTGTTGGGAAGGAAGCATAATCTTCACGGTCGATTTCCACCATTACTTGCACCTAGGTCTATTCCGCCACCTGATATACCTCGTGGACCGTGGGGATATAAGTATTCTAAGCAATATTACTATGAGAGACATGCTTTGAATTCCGTAAAGCCACCTGTAGTGGCTCCTGTGGCCGAAGGACCACCAATTATGAGAGATCCGACAAAAAAAGCCGGTGTAGGAGGCATAAGTCCAGAATATGTAAGTATGTTATGTAATTTTTGAAAATCTACGGAGTTAGAGCAACTGCTTCCAATATTGAAATACGTAATCTGGAACTAGTCAGACAATAATTACTTACAGCCTAATGTTAATATGACATCATTGGCGAGAATCCATTGTTTCCTATTCGCCGTTTGCCACCAGGAGCAATAGTGGAATAAAGACAATATGAGAAGGTGGAAAGCGGGAAATAAGCTGTATGGTACAAGATGGTCGTGCAAATGCTATGTGAATGATACGTCATCACCATCATCAAACTATAAATAATCAAATCTAAAATAATAAGTATAAGTTGGTACTTATAAGTAGGTATCTCTATATATCTATATATATGTATATTATATATCGATATATTGGTTTAGCGACTCTGCATCCGGCAACCATATCCAGACCGTTTATAAAAAATAAAAGAATGCAGTATGATGGTTAGTAGTCTGATCTTTTTATCCCTCAATTCCCTATACAGGTGTGTTTCCCATGTGCCCCAACACCGGGGCCGCCCTGGTGGTGGGACGGCCATTGCTACTATGAGCACGTGCCGGATCCTTGTCCCCCATGCCCTCCTCCGGAGCCTACGCCATGCCCCCCTTGCCCACCAGCACCTGATAAGAGATGTTAAGATATATTGCCGCCAATCTTGTTATGGCACGCAATATTGCCAGCTTTGAATCTTTAAAGTTCAGGAAGAAGTCATTTTAATAAAGACTGTTCTAAAATTATATTCATAGCGTTTATATTTTTATTTCGCCTGACTGTGACAAGTGGGAAAAAAGATTTTATACAAATATAGCAATTTGATATTGTTCTATTTATTGGAACTTGTCAGTTGTCCCGTTTTTAAGTGATGTTAGAGTGAAAAAATTGCCAATGTAACTACTTACTTAGGCATAATTATAAAAGCTTCGTTTTTGAAAATAATATTCTACTACCTTTAAATGTACAATAAAAGATTATACATTTTTTATTTTGTGGTTCGACTCCGGAAGCAGCGCCGCAACAACTGTCTCTGCTTAATAACAGCAGTGTTAAGCGCTGCTGTCTTCTGGTTTGATGGGTGTGGTGACGATAGCGTTGTGTTCCAACATAGTCCTCAAGGGTAGCAACATCTGTGGCTACCACAGGTAGGATCCAATCTTATCTGCGGTCGATTGCAGATGTGCATGGGTGTCAGTTACTACTTACCATCAGACGGTTTACTACTTCTATCCTTTAAACAAATACCTGCGTACATAACCAAGACAATAAAATGTTTAAATATACGTAGTTGTTTTGTAGTGCTGGACCAAGATAAAATAAAAATGTTAAACTCATTATTTCTGTTTTATGAAATTTCTTGTTTTGGATAATGATCAAGCTTACATAGTGCTTACACTTATAGCTTAGATAGAGCAGACACTTGAAATCTGTTTTGAGTATTATCCAAAGTTCAAGAAAAAATAAAGTTACTACAAAAAAAAACATAATTTTTTCGTACATTTGTAATTAGCGCACGTCTATTTATTAAACGGTCACGTATAGGTAATCCCATGGCGCCCCTTTGTGTATAGGTACCTACATAATGCCGTTAAGTGATAATTAATTGTAAATACGGTATCTCCTAACTATTTTATTTGTACATCGGGCCATTTTGAAAAAGTAAACAGACATTTCTATCGACTTGCCCTCGCTGACATCATGTTACATACGTGATTTCATTTACTACATGATTGATTGATTGATGATGATTGCTACATGATTTCTGTTACTCATAATCCTGTATTTTTACCACCATGATTTTATCTACGGGTAGATAGGTACAAACATGAGATGAAGAGATAGATACCGTAGCAGGTACTGTACTATTAATATATAGTATGTACTAGTTAGCAAGCTGTAAATAGGTTTAAACGTAAATACCTAATTTGGCAACGTTAAACATTTGCTTATCATCAATCTATCTGCCACAAACTTCTTAGTCGAATACCAATTAGAGGTATTTTTATTTGCAAATGAAATATCCAATAGGTGTTTGGTTAATATATTGTTTTATTATTTTGCTATGAAACGTGCAAATGTTACATATTATACCTAATTCAAAGACGGTTAAATGGACACGACCTAGTCATAACGGTTTTAAGCGATTTTGCGAAGAAACTCTAAAACATGAATCTTACATTCTATTTTTCTGTAATAAAGTAGATACTTAGGTAGATAACGACACATATTTTTCTAATATGCGATAAGAACGGAGCAACAGGAGTCTTTCCGAAGTAAGTTGCAGATGCCACCAAAGTAGACTAAATTTAAACGTATTAAGCCATCTTTGGTGTATCAGTATACACACCGTACAAATTAGAACTCAACAACTCAAACAATACTACCATCAAAACAGAAATACAGAGAGCGATGCCACCGCAGCTAAACACAGGAGGAGGAGTTGAACCACTCACATTTACAAGAATATAAAAATAGCCACCTATTTTAGTACCCACTAAAGCAGTGTTTTTCAAAGTGTGAGTTGCGAACCCCTAGTCCAAGCCTATAAGGGGGTCGCGCGGCATCGTGAAGTTCCAGTAAAAAAGAAAACTATGTAAAGTTTATATAGACATTTCTAGGATCTTAATAATGCATCGAACCGATACGTAATTAAGAAAATAAATAAACATTTTGTATAGATTTCATACAGTTCTCATAATAAAATGTAAGGTTTTTAACATCGAGTTAAATAGGGCATCGCAATGGAGTAAAAGTACACAGTCACTGCGAGTAAAACGTTCCCGATAAGTCTATAAAGTTTCGCTTGTGATTATACATATCACAATAAAACAGTGTAATTAAGAGTAAAACATAATTTCTGATGTTCCTACTGGATTT
>DWRA01003336.1:0-12305 GCA_018250295.1 Spathilepia clonius | reverse complement strand
TCTTTATGAACCCCATAATGTTGTACATGAACAAAGGCGGACTAAATGCTATAAGCATTATCTGCCAACCAAAATTAATACAGTATTATTATATATAGTATATATATTATTATATATAGTAGTATATTTATATAGTAGGTATGCAAAATTTGAGAGAACTTAATGTATTTAAAATAAATGTACATTGTCTAGTAAAACTAAAACATTACGTAAAAATGAACGCATGTAGGTTGGTAGAAACATAAAAATAATTTCCTCCTAATAGCAATGCAGTGTACACTAAGAAAGTTATCTAAACTTATGTAAGTCAACGATGTAAGATCGAGCGAGCAGTGGACCAGTTAAGGGCATGGATACGCTAGAGCAAGTAAAATTAGGTATCTACTTACTTTCTATACTCAGTCTTATCTAATATTATCCGCCATAGTTTTCTAATACTAAACTCTTAATCATTATTTATGGATTTGTACTAAAAATGTAGGAGGATCTCAATAAATAGAGGTATATTCTGCGGGTAGGTACATATCTTCATATATTAAGCAGTTATATTGATTACAGTTAAAGATAAAAGTTATTTTTTTAACAGAAAATTAGATAGACGTGTAAATATATTTTGATCTTTCATTTGCACATATTTTTTGTTGCACCTATCGATAGAAATAGTAAACGAGCATGCAGTTCACCTGATGATAAGTGGCCACTGCCGCCATTCAAACCAGAATACAGGAATGCCTAACACTTGTAACGAAGAAATAAGTGTGGCGGTGGTGCCGCGGGACTCGAACCGTTTCATTTACTCCCTAGCTTTAAAGGGTAATTCTCACTAAAAATCCCTTAAAATTACAGCTTCATAAATTAACTTTATAATTAGGTCAATCGAATAAAATCAAAACAAATTAACACAGCCTACAGCCAAAATAATAATTAGGTAATTACTGTAAAAATCTGGCTACCTCTGACAATTTAATGCATGACTTGATCAAGTTACGTACTTACAGAAGGCACCTCGGCACTTATCTAACTCGTGTAAAACAAAATAAAACAGTCGTATTTCCTATAGACAGTTGAGTGGTAAATAGGATCTATAAAAAGCGAGCGTGACCGGAGTTCGCCTCCATTATTATGATAGAAAGACCGGTAGAGGCTGCGCGGACGATCAGTGCACAAAATACAGCAAACTAAATAAAATTGTTAGTGTCCGTTAACTAATTTTAATGGTTATAACGAATAAAGTGACGTTTTGACAGCAGTTTAATCATGTCATTAAATACTATGGGGATGCGACTAATCCTTGTGAGTACCTAATTTTATTAGTATTAATAGAAGTTACAATTTAGAAATCTACAAATATCCTAATAATAACACCGATAATTATGTTAATAAATTGGAGACAAATCCCATACCTAATTTTCTTAATTAATAAAATACGTAATGCAGTAGATATATCGCATGGAAGACAGGTACACGCGTCTGTTAACACTTCAGTCAGATGGATCTTGTATATTATGTAAAGCTACTATATTATCACTTTTAATGCCCTTCCAACACAAATTCTATGAATTTACATTTTGGTAATGGCACTTCATATTTTAAATGCATTTCATTGATGTTTTAATTCTTATTTAGGTATTATTAAGTCTTTTTTGATAATTTGTAACAGATTGTAGATACTTAAATAACTACCTATTAAAATTTTAACCGCACAGTAAACTTCTAATATGTCATAACTTGCATTTCAATTTATAAAGTAAGCCTTCTCATTTTTTCCGTGATATAATTTATTAATTAACTTAAATCTTAAAAACCAATGCACGCCGACATAGTAAATGTTAGTTTTTATAAGCCTTATAGCAAGCAACAATGCAATTACAAGTACTTTTTAAAGAAAGCATGATATAATATCATTACAGTCTACTGAATTTGTTTTCTTACGATTTGTTCAACTCTTACTATAATAACTCATTGGTCGCACTTTCATTTCAATACCTTTCTCAACAGATAACTTCATTAAAACATAATGGTTCCTTCGAAGTTCAATTAGGGCTATAATTAATTTACAACACTTTGATACGTAGCATTGATATTTTATTGGCCGCTTTGTAAACATTTAAATTAGTAGAGATCGTTAAATAAAATCTTAGCGTATATTTGACAGTGCTTTTTTACAACTAACTAGCATGTTACTTATATTTTAAACAAGATATCCTCACAATTAAATGTAGGTAAAACTCTTTAACGTAGATGTACATTGTATCTATAACAAACATAAAAAACATCCATCGGCCTATCAATGTTTTAACAATCGAATGAGTAGAAAGTATCGAATATATTTATCATACTTGTTGTTATGTGTGTACCTACTTAATTATATTTATATTTAATTATCAGAGGGAATTTAGTGGAATAACTAATATGGTGGTGGCGTCTTTGATTAATAAGTTTACATGAGATATCTACTTGAGTAGGAACTAAAATGATTATAATAGAATTTGACTTTCTAGAGACTGAAAAAGAAATTCCTTAAATGTTAAATAGATTTTTAGAAAGCAAGAGAGTAATTGTATTGATAAATTGAATGCAATCGAATCCATTTATATGGAAAAAATAAAATGCATATAAATTAATATATTAATATTATTTATAATAAATAAATAATTAAATTAAAATTTAACCCAAAATTAACTACACATTTAAATGCCTAAATTTGACAATCTCTGCTTATTGGAACGTGTCAAATTTCAATATATTTACCATCAATATCTACGGGAACAGGATTGATTTATCAGAATGGGCATATGTTTACCATTTATTCGTAGGCAAATCGCTTTGCATTGAGTTTTAGTTTCGTCTTATTTTTAAAAACATAAATACCGTGTTGCGTTGTCATATCTACCTTTACTATTCTAATATATTAAATGTAAATATTGTACATCACGTTCGTTATATAAACTAAAGTGCAAATGCTTTTTGCAAT
The DNA here is from genome assembly GCA_018250295.1 of Spathilepia clonius. Lineage (NCBI taxonomy): Eukaryota > Metazoa > Arthropoda > Insecta > Lepidoptera > Hesperiidae > Spathilepia > Spathilepia clonius. The sequence goes on along the minus strand of DWRA01003336.1, from coordinate 9,331 downwards.
ATGCATTCTTGTATAATGTTCATCAGATATAGTTTATTATATAACAATAATGGGTAGGAACTTGATTGCTAGCTGCATTTAAGTAGTCTCGTACATTATAGACTGAATTGTAACAATATAGATATTCTAGGTGTAGATGTCTACCGTTCTCCGTTATTTTCCTCGTTTCTGATATAATTTAGTAGGTACTTTACCTTGGTCTTAATCTAAGAAATTGAAGATTACAAATCCAAATAATAACTATTTGAAACTGATCTCATTTCCAAGTAATAAAAAGCTTAGCAGGTCGTGACTTTGAAATACTTTGAATACAATCTGAATTAAAGGTACAATCTGGTTTAATACAATCTGGATGTCTGGTAGGTACCAAATATTAACCCACTCTTTTGTATACTGCGTAGGTTTCTATATGGTATATTTCAAGGACAATATTATTGTATAATTATACGTGCTTGAGGAACATAATTATGATTCACGTACGTCTCATACAATAAATGCATTAAACATACGCATATACATAGGTAGTTCTCTATACTAGGATTGTTATAAGGTTAGGTAAAGACCTATGCGGTACCTACGTTCATAATGTTAAGCATTAATTATCGTGCAGTGAACTTACTCTGTTGAAGCTCCGCTTTGGAGTCAGACCACTTTTAGTAGTGGTATGATAGTTACCTATATTTTATTTTTGCACGCTCACGTATTCTATGTGAGATGGTGGTGCATATACTCGGTTTTAAATATGCGTCTATAATCATATATTCTTACCTAAAATAAGTGTTATAGTCTTAAGCATGTTGTAGGGGAGACATACTTATCCGAGGCGTTCCAACTTAGCTCTCAGGGGTAGCAACGCGTCTGTAGTCTGAGGTAGCACTAATCTTATCTCAGGTAGAATACAGATGTCAATGGGTTACAACAGACACATTATCCGATGGATTGCATGCTGGTTTGCAGTCTACAACTTAAACTGCTTGGCGGATTTTAACATTTGATGTGTTGTCAGATTCGTCTAAATTTCGAGAATGACTTGTTTCGATAATAATTGGCAGAATCCATTAAATGTACCTACACAATGTAAACTATGTGCATGGTCCTTCTATTTTACGTACCCATGCACGGATTTCCTCCCAATTGCGGAGGCAACATACAGGACATGCCGGTCTAATACCGAATAAAGTCTCACGGTGGTCCTCTAGACACCGGTTATCGGGACTGCGAGAACACTAGTACGTAGCTCTCGTCCGCTATCCCTACAGCATTTGCACTTGACCGGGCCGGATTTCTGTTTGGGACGGAGCTGGACCAGTAGGTAGGGCGTAACCTATGTTCGGTAGACGTTCGTACCGACCTCCATAGGCTTCTACCGGTGGTAGGAACGGATTAGGCTGGAGGCCTCCGTAAGCTGGAGGTACTAGTAAAATTAGTAATTTCATGTTTATAACATTCATATAAATATACAAGTGGACAAATTAGGTCATCGTGCTATCGAGAGATGTCGTAGCTGCTTTAGAAAATATTTTTTGTTAAAATGCTTTTTATTAATTGTTTGTTGAAATAACGCACTTTTAAGCGAAACCACTTTTTTGTTATCAATGAACGAAATTATTAACATGATTAATAAGGTGTGAATTTATTAACGTATGTAAAGGTGTGAAATTATTAACATGATTAATAATTAACATGAGAACGAAAAAAAAATACAGTAAAATTTTGTGAGGTTTATTTTTTTATCCAATCCTAGATGTAAGTACATCAACTTGTTTTATACAGACTTAACATTCGTGTCTTGCGCGAACTATAACTTGAGATGATGGCGGTCTGCGTAATACTAAATTGCAATTTCTCTAAAACGCGAAATAGGTAATGAATAGTCGACATTGATATCTTGCAATAGAGCCGTGGAGTTGGTACTGAGGTATCGTTTGCGATCGCCATTGAAAACCACGGCTTTCTAGGACAGCCCTAGAAAGTGAATAATGGGTCGGCATCGCTTAACAACCACAGATAGACTATCCGTCTGACTTAGCGGACAAAGAATCGATCTGATAGATAGAGGGTCCGGGTTCGATGCCTGGGTAGAAATCTAAATAATGAACTTTTTATACCTACTTATCGTTGTGACATCTATCATATATTGAATCTTATTACTAGGTGGTTATCTATAGGTGTAAAAAGCGTTATTATTAAAATGATTGAGTTGATGCATTGTTCCATCTAAACATCTTAATAAAAGAATTGTTTTCCATTTCTAGAACTTTCTAGAACTTCGATAAATTAAGAAAAGCATTCTAAATGCAATGTAAAGAAAAGTAGTTTTTCGAGAAAATATTTTTTATTTGTATATAGAGTAAAAAGCTATACTTATTTAAGGATTACAGGATTCTGTTTTGAAGGTTTCCGCAATAAACATACTCATCTTCCGTTTCCATACCTTCATTGTACACACATTATAGATAAGTACATAAAAATCTAGTCCTATGTACTTCCATATCCGCTATTACAATACTGAAGTACATACAGACAAATATTTGTGTCGTAGTCAATGAATATTAAGATCACTTTTTCTGATACTGACACACTTTCTTTGATGGAAGATTACGTGACTTGATGTAATAGAAAAATTGAGCTCAGTTTTGGGTGCTTTTTTGCTCGCGAGGTTACAGACCGATAGAATTCGTAGTTGTTTTTTAATGTTCTGTAATAAACGACACGACTGCATCGACTTGATTGCTTTTGATGCAATTAAGTTTAATAATAACCAGTAACCGAATTGTATGATTACAGGTCGCGACTGTGATCGTTTCTACAACAGCAATAAAGGTGCCAATAGATAAAACTGATGAGGACAGAACTGAAACCAAGAATGGTACTGCTGAGGAATCTCCTCAAGAACCGATCTATTATGAATCTGACGAAGACCAAGTAGACAGTTATCTTGTGCCACCGAATCCTTATAGGCCCGCGGAAGTTTTATCCGATGAGATCGCGAGCATTGCGACCCCCGCTACGTACTTGTTACCTCCATCGGAAGATAAGCAAGCAAATTATTACACGCCAACAGAGTCTGGAGAGCAAACGGATTGGTATCCAATTGTACCAGCAGCTTCTCCGCTATCCAGAGGACTATTACCTCCAAAACAATCTGAATATGTCCCAATTGTCGCTAATCAGTCAGAGCCCATATTTGGCACTTTTAGGACTGGCAAAGTTTTAGATAAACAGGTTATACCTGTTCCATCTAGATCTCTTCAACCTCCTTTAGAAGATGCTCCAAATGAATATGTTGTTATACCTGACGAAGCTATAAACTTCCCATTTGGAGATGGACGATCACCGCTCAGAGCTGCAGGTTTCCCGGTATCAATTTGGAATGGACCGATAATATCCGTGCCGGATATAAGAGCAAAACCTTCAGGGCCGATTGCTTATAACCCAAGAAAATATAAAAATCCAACAAAATTGTTTCCGAAAAAATATGCAGGATTTAAACCCGTACCGATTCCTTTAACACAATTCCAAGACGAGTCCTACGTGGAAATTCCAAAAGCAAAACCACTTAAGCAGTTTAAACCAAATCAAAATATCGAAACTCAATATAGAACTCCAACTGATGAGAAGAAAATTTATCAATATGAAGAAGCACAGAAGAAACGCAAATTAAAGGGAGAACCTGAAACTATAACGGTAATTAAACTTGTTAAGAAGTAAAGGTCACGATTTCTTAAAGACTCCTTTTTGCTAACGTTTTTAAATTATTGCAGGCGGAAGAACCAGAAATTGATGAACCCGAGGTTGAACAGGGGCCAGAGCAAGAGACTTCAGCATCTAATTACAGAATACCATTACGTATGTTTGTTAATCTAAACAACAATAACTTTTTAAACCAGCGCAATTTCTTAAGATAAAGTATTATGTGTTTCTTTACTACCATAATGGTCATAACACTTTTTGTAACAAAAAGACAGTAATGTAATCCATCTTACGCAAGATCAGACCGGTAGAAAAACTTTGTCGCTTAGCAGTTGAATCATACGTATTTACATCATTTTTTATTGTACTGAAGTAGCAAACGAGCATGTATTCCAACTGATCGTAAGTGTCTACTGCCGCCCATGGACATCTGTGATCTACCCTAGGTAAGATTAGTCTTATCAAAGGTCGACCACCAATACGTTGTTACCCCAGAGGATTAAGTTGGAATGCCTCGGGATAAGTAAGTCTCCCTTACCACACTCTACAATTCAGAACACGGGAGCGCACAACATAACTATTATTAGGCAGAAATAGGTGTGGCGGTGGATCCGCTGGACCCGAACTATAAAAGGTCTACCACCTTCAAAATTTACCATCATTATTGATTTTATTTTGTTTAGGAAATGTTTACGCCGCACCTCTAAGACAAGCACCAAAGCCTGCGTCATCGAACCAGGCTGAGAGCCACAAACCACCAGCAGATGGAGAGCGGACAGAGTTCCGCATGCATGGCATGAAAGGACCACACAGCTATCAATTTGGATTTGATACCGGAAAAGGGTAAGATATACAATTATATTAAAGTTGTATTGTAACTGGTAAAGTGTGCTACTTGCATCTTACAGAAATAAATATCTGTATCTCTCAATAACGAACTGTAATGTTTCTGGTATACGAACTCAAACCCTTAATCTTAAAGATTAATAAAAGCAGTTTAGATCTTATACCTATTGCCTAACACCCGATTCGTTGCATTTTTTAGTTTATCGTGCTGCACGAAGCACCTTGTTAAGGGCCCTCGCTTAGGTACTAAGCACTTCACTTCTTCGTTTACGGCAATTTACGTTTCAATTTACGGCCTTACGTTTTAAAGGCATCTATATTTTTATCCAAATTTTATAGGTACCTACTTAATTTAAAATAGGAGAGTAGACAATAATGCCCATTGCAAATAATTAATCCATCCAATTTTTGCCTACTAAAAGTTGAAATTTTACAACTTGTAGGCAGAGATTGTCAAATTTAGATCTTCGGTAAATAAAAATTGCAAAGATTGATTCTTAAAAACGTTTGTAGATAGACGTAAATATTTTGTAAAACCTTCATAACACTGGTATGGAAATATTTCAGGAAAAATCGTCAATTCCGATACGAGGAGCGAGACAACGAAGGTCGCGTGAAGGGTCATTATGGGTACATGGACAAAAACGGCAAAATCCGTGTAGTCAACTACGATGCAGATCCTGAACACGGTTTCCGAGCAGCAGCGCCCACTGACAGTGAATGATTGTATAAAGTACAAATGGATATTAATACAATCGGAGACTGAACGACCGCAACGCTGTATACTGTTAAATCAAGAAACAGCCTTATTTATACATGAATCCCATTAACAAATGTGGATTTTTTAATTTTAAAGTTTGTATCATTAAGTGGTACACGGTCATTCAGAATCCTCTAGTGTGAGGTAAATTGTAAATATCTATCGTAAACTTAGACATGAAAAATATTTTCGCTACAGTGTAAGAATAAAAAGTATTGCCATAATTATTTTCAACAAGAATTCGTAATATAACGTAATTTTATTGTACATTTGCAATCAAATTTTAGATAAATATACCGTTTGATACTATTTATGAAAATAACTTGATGCGTGCAATCCATTTATGTCTTTTTCTTATCACGCGGGTCTAAGCACGCGTACGTGTACACGCACGCGTGAATTTATTTGCTGCAGTATTTTTATATGATGAAACTAGCAAACGAATCGTTGTAATCGACCCTAGATAAGATCAGAATCCTACCCGAGGTTGGTCACAGATGCGTTGCTACCCTTGAGGACTAAGTTGGAACACTTCGCATAAGTACGTTTTCTTTATTACACCCTTCAAACCAGAATATATTAAAATTTAAAATTGTTGTTATTGGACTGGCAAAAGTGTAGCGGTGGTGCTCCCGAAGTTGAACCACAAAGAAAGACTTCTACCACCTTTCCAAGAATCGTGTGTGGCAAATATGACAATCAAAGTATCTATGAGATAGAATGCAAGTGGTACGCATGCGGACCAGACTTACACGCGGGCACAAAGCCGCTTGATAAGAAAAAGGCCCTTAATATTTTATTGCACAAAATTGTGCCTAATAACTGTGGGAAAACTTCAACATAGGATCTGGTTTATACGGGTTTATGTTGTACCCGTTTGTCACTTGCTTCGGGGATAGACTTGTTATAGTAATCGAGTATCAAGAAACTGCTTTAGCTATTGTTAATATATAATTATGATGTACAATATTATATACCCATAAAGATATATTGTGAACAATATGCATATCTCATTATGAAGTTAAGATTAAAATAAATAATGTTAAGATTGTTAAATTGTGTATTTAAATAAAACTACTATTAATACAAATATAAATTGAAATTGTTTTTTATTTGTTTTTGTTTATTTGTTTAATGCTTTCTCCATATAGTTTAAAAAAATAGAACATTTAAATACCTTACAATAAAAACAGTTTAATGTATTTATAAACATATCATTTTAAAAACTATATTACAATATTTATAACATATGTTCGCTCAAAATAAAACTATTAAATTCAGTGACATTTAAATGTAAGCTACATTTAAATGGCACTTGAATTTAATAATACAATAACAATTTAAAGAGGTAATATTTCTGTTAATATTATAAATTATAGCTTATTAAATAATAACTTTATACAATATAATCATAATTTCTGTATTAATAGTAGCATTTATATATTTATTAAGTGCCTAATATATTACAAAATAGTAAGATATAAAAGTGTCGAGAATATAAATAACATATAAAATGCCATTTATCGCATTATTTTTATATACCATAGTGTAGCAAACGAGCATGCATCTACCTGAGGGTAAGTGGCAACTGCCGCCCATCGACATATGTAATCCACTCCAGGTAACGCTAGAATCTTACCTGAGGTCGAACACAGACGCGTTGCTACACCTGATGACCATGTTGGAACACATTAGATAACCATGTCTCCCTTACAGCACCCTACAAACCAGAAGACAGCAGCGCTTAAACTGCTGTTATTAGGCAGAAATACTTATGGCGGTGGAGCTGCCGGAGTCGAACCACAATGCTACCTCCTTCATCAACTCACACCTTGTCTCCTTCATCATCCTCTGTATCAGTGGCATATTCGTTCAATGTAGTTTCAATGACGGTCAGGAGCGACGAAGCCCCGATGCGGAACAACTTGGGTGTCAACCACTCTGTACCCAGCTCCCTTTGCACCAACACTAACCAGCTCACAGCGTCTCTCGCTGTTTTAATTCCACCAGCTGGCTTAAGTCCAACCTGATAAAAAAACAAATTATTTTTATTACTCAATGTAATAAACTAACATGCTGTTGTCCACTAGTTTAAAGGGCATGGTAATGGAGATATACTTATCAGAGGCATTCCAACCTTGCTTCTCAAGAGTAGTAGCGCATCTGTGGTCGGCTCAGGTAGGATTCTCGTCTTGTTTGGGGTGGATTATAAATGTCCATGGGCATCAGTTGCTTCTTACTATCAGGTGGTGCATGCTCGTTTGCTACTCCATCATGCATAAATAACGCATGCAGTCTCCATGGTAAGATCACTGCTGCTCAAGGGCATAAGTGATCAATTCCAGAGAAGATTAGAGTAGTCGCTGTGGACCATCTGATGCTATCTCTCAAGACTGAGTTGGAATTACCCAGTTCCTCGCCTGGTAGTCCTCATAATGTGCCTGTATCTTACCACATCACAAAATGCCAACAATTTTATTTGTATATAAATTTTTAGATAACAAGTAATCTATATATTAATATGTCAAGCAAAAAGTCTGTAGCCATTTTTACGAAAAGTCCGTGGACGGAGCAGTGTGACATTTGGATTACATACCGAAGTAATGCAGAATGTTGATAATTTTTAAAATAATGCATAAAACTACATTATATCAATAAGAAACTCATTACACACACTACCATACATTTAACAAACACAAGTATATATACTCTTTTGTTTATGATTAAAGTCTGTAGTCAAATTGAGAGTGGATTAACAATGTTTGTCTTTAATATTATTTGTCTATCGTGTTACTGAATGTCTAACATAACTTCATCATCATCATCATCATCAACCCATTATTGTCCCACTGCTGGGCACGGGTCTCCTCTCAGAGTGAGAGGGGTTAGGCCATAATCCTCCGCGCTGGCCAAGTGCGAATTAGTAGACTTCGCACACTTTTTGAGAACTTTTTTTTTTAGAGAACTCTCAAGTGTGCAGGTTTCCTCACGATATTTTCCTTCACCGTTATCGCAAATGATAATTAATTTGTAATACGCACATAACTTCGAAAAATCAGAGGTGCGTGCCTGGGGTTTGAACCTCGGAACCCTCGACTGACAGGCCGTGATTCAACCACTAGGCTATCACTGCTGATCATTGATTAATTTTAATAACCGAGGTGAATATCTACAACAAAGTCAACACAGAAAAAATATGGCTGATTTTGTCTGGACAAAGATCAATTAATCAGTCACTCACATTTCCTTTTATGTATATATATATTTTTTTATCCTCATGAAATCACTCAAGTATATATAAATAAAAATTTTCCTCATGGAATTAGTACTCAAATGTACTGTACTGTACTCGGAAAGTGCAAAAATTTGAGTACTAAGTCATAATTGACATATAAACATATTATTTACTATAACTAATTACACTTGCTTAAGGTTCAGAGTTTAATCTGCAAACATGAGAACACAGTAATTCAAAGTAATACATTTCCTGTAAATTAATGCATTGACGTCAATAGATAGATTTTCTCTGTATGACATCCGCTCAGTACGTGACACTATGTATATAAATTGCGATCTTTAATTAATTTTCTCGTTGATTTAATTATGAATATAAACAATATGTATATAACAAATTAAATACATAAATAAATTGAAGCGAGGATTGATCCACACTAAAATGTATTGGTAGTTGGACTATCGAACACTACAAATCAAACCAAATCAAATCAAATTCTTTTATTGCCTGAAAATGGGTGGGTACAAACGATCGAATAGTAACAGAGTAGGTTCGCCAAGTTCCACCTGTTAAGGCATGCAACAATAAACATATTATACACATGGACAATAATTACCCATTCATTACAATTTCATTAGAATTGAGAGGTGACTGGCAAAATTGTAAAACCAGTTTCACATTATCTTTTATCTGTTAGAGTAGAAAAGAATATAGAACACCTTTTTATATGTGATGGAGTAGCAAACAAGCATGCAGTCCACCTGATGGTAAGTGGCAACTGCCGCCCATGGACATCT
>DWRA01003335.1:0-12305 GCA_018250295.1 Spathilepia clonius | reverse complement strand
ATGGAAGGACAATAGTTTAATATTTCTATCCTAGATGGCGTTACTACTAGCAATTGTTTCGTTTAATCCTACTAGAAACCCGAATTAATTGAGTAAATTTTGTTTAGTTACGACAATGAAGTATAACTTGGTGCGTATGTTAATACATGTACATGTTTTTTTTCGCTACGATACGGGTTCCTGTGCAGGTTCCAATTGACGAAAAATATAATATTTCCATTACGTAAACTAGATGGCGTTACAATTCAGTTTTATAAAATGAAATGTTAAGTATAAAATATTACTTTACGAATTTAATTGGAATGTTAGCAGATATCAACATTTGCTTAAACAGAATGGCACAAAAATCTTGATAACTGAGTATGTATGGTATATACGCATTTATTAAAAAGCAGTTTTCATGTTAAAAAGTCACTAAAGTTTTTTTGTATAGATTGGCAAATATACAAAGTGCCATCAATTATGTGTGCTGGATGTTACACGATTATAATATATTCATAGGTTCTAGAAGAGCATGCTCAGTCACTGAGCTATAGGGCTAGTCTTCGCAATATGATGCTGTGTATAGTATAATAGGCTTCACGTTGTTAGTTTTAAGTTTTACTAGCTGACCCGGCAAACTTCGTATCGCCTTAAAATTAAATAATGTGTCAAAGTTAAATTGTGAACGCCACATATATGACAGACGTAGAAACTGTTTGTATGGTGTGAAAACAAAATTGTTGTTTTCACTATATTCCATGATTTTTTTCATACTTACACACCTTTTAAACCTTCCCTGGACTTCTACAGATAATTCAAAACCAAAATTAACCAAATGGGACCAGCCATTCTCGTGATATAGCAAGACTAACGAACAGCAAGTGATTTATATAAATATATATATTTTATATCTCTGTAGCTACTATTAAAATATATATTTTTTTTAATAATATCACAAGGAATAGCGAAATATGTTACGAACTGAACCCGCATTTCTACTTAAACTATCTTAATGTTCGTTTACTTTCCACAGTTATTGTCAGTGGTAATGAATACGAAACAGTGCGTCTCGTTGCTTCGCGAAGGTGCCAGTCTGTATACGTTGAACCGGAAAGGGTTTTCTGTGGAATCGCTAATAGTGCAACAGTTGCCGCGAGGCCCCACGGGAGCCAACGCGCTGCTGGTCCGCCACACCGATATCAACTTCGTCAGGGGTATGGCCCGCGATATCCAAGAACTGATCGCGGCCAATGCTCTGGTCAGGCAAAACCAGGTGTACGTTTTCGCAACGATCAGGCCGGGGATTAATTACGCTGAAACTGTACTTGGAAATAATTGGAAAACGCACGTTGAAATGTCTATGAATAACCAATCGGAAAATGAGATTATTTTTATATAAATTTAATAAAAAATTAATGTAAAATAAAATTAATAGGCACAAGTACAATTGAATAGAAAGATCGAACTTATTAAAATAGGACAATGCAAATCAATTTGACGCGTTGAAAAGTGTAATTTTGATAACTAAAAAAGTACTAAGGTGTTATATAATTATATATGTCAGTAAATAAGCAAAGATAAATATGCTGTTATAGTGAGTGTATTTACAATGCCCATACAAAATTAAGTAGGGCAACAAATCCCTTCAGTCGGAAGTCGCGATAGACAATCAATTTATCAACAGCAAGTATTATAAGTTATGTTTATATTAATTAAATTTACACTAAATTATAATGCACCAAACACATGCTTTATTTATGTTTTATGCATAATCTCTAGTACGGCACATTCAAACAATTCTGTTAACTGGGGTAGCAGGAAAGGAACATACAGCCTCTCTGAAGTTCATTGGATTCTGCTGCCCATGGACATGTTTAACCAACCTTAAATAGAACACAAGACTGGGCTAGCGTCGATGACGACTGCATTGCTGCTCCTTAAAACAATACCTTTCGAACCAGAACAATAACTTCCAACTCATAATTTAAGGCTTTGAAGCTTTAAGGCACATCTAAGGCTGTAATGTAATATAAAATATTCATATAGATCCAGATAGCTATGGTGCCTCTGAAAATAATTGCGTGTACGTTTGCTATACATGTACAAAATACGCATAAAACCCAAAATCCTGTGATTATAGAAATATTGTTGATAGTTTTTACGATGGTGTAATATTGTAAATAAGCGTTAATTAATTTTATTTTGAAGATTTAATGTATATATATGAATGTGTTATGTATATAGATGTTGATGAAATTCACAAGCGGTATAGAAATGTATAACAATAAATGATATTTTAAAAATTGCGAATGTATAAATTGTATATGTTAGATTTATTCTTAAAATACAGCCAGCTACAGTTGCTTCTCCTTTTATGAAGTCTGTGAATAATGTTTCAAATTCAATACTTGAGATATGTTAAGCAATTAATTATTCTGAATAAGGAAACCTCGTACACAATACCGTGTGATGTCATATCTTATAAGAATTTAATTACTCTTAACGATAAGCTATTTTTTGGGGCTTGATGTATAGGTTTTTGAGAATGTATGTAACAATAACTTAAGAAATGAGTGCACATATGATACATACATAATAATTCATCACTATCTTTGAAAATTAATCAATGTAATGCCATTTTACCTTGCATACAAAATTTAAAAAAATTACACTTTCTCTTTTATAACCTCTACATGCGTATACAGTTATACTAGCAGATAGCCTATTTTAGCCCAAATGTATGGTGTATTTTTTAGATGTCGGTGTTGTAAAAATTTAATCTTCCTAAATGTGCCAAATGAAGTAAAAATGTTAGTTGTTTAAAATGATAGTTATTGGGTTTTTATTGAAATACAAAGTAAAACTGAACATTTGGTCAGGCAATTATAAAATATTTTAGGTCGCGTACATACAGTGCAGGTGGCGCTCAGGTGCAACTTAGCTTAAAACCGCCAAGTGACCATTTAAATCGGTCCAACTGTTAGAACAATTGCAAACATACGTACATCTGAATGTCATTTAAAAACTGGCGGGCCGATTATGCGATGAATGAGATACAGGAGCAATTAAATAGACACATGAGAAACAAAGCAATGACAGCCTTTTTTTTGTTTCTGACGGGGGACCTTAAAAAGGTGTCGTGAGAGCGACACGTGTTTGTAAAATTTTTACCAACTGAAATTTCTAGACGCACTTCGCAAAACGTAGAGTATATTACGCATTGTGATAAATACGTTTGTGACAAGATAATGTGAAAGCACGGATAACTCGTCAAAATCTCTACTATAATTTGTTAACATCGACTTCGCAGAATATCTGAAAGGTTTAAATATATGGGCCATCCGTAAATTACGCCCCATGAATTTCATGAATTATGACCCTTAAGTCCTAGTCTCAGCTGATCACATTAATTTATAAGACCCTGCCCTCCCTACTATGAACTCACATGTTTTGCAAATGATTTCGAGTTCGATATAGTTCAAAGTTCGTGTTTTACTTATCATCACGAAATTTGGTACCCTTCGCACCCCCTTAACGTGTGACGTAATTAATGAATGACCTCATGGAATAAGTGCAACTTCCAAGAAAATTACTCCAAGCTTGGCCTTCCTCCAAGGGATGGCCCGATAATAGCTTAAACGAAAAAAGATTTTTTTCTTCTATATTTAGGTACGTACTTACATAAAATTAGCGTCAATATTTATAAATTTAAATTTTCTTAAAAAACATTTGGAGTTAGTAGTTATAAATAAAAACACCGACGGCATTATACCTACTAACATGGTTTAATTTTGGCTATTTTGCTTGTTATTAACTTTTTAATTTGTAATAACTACAACAGAAAGGACTTCATAAACTTCATAAACTAGGGTTCCGTAGCCAAATGGCATAAATTGGAACCCATATAAATTCGTCATGTCAGCCCGTTCGTCTGTCGGTTTGTCACAGCCATTTTATTCGGAAACTATTAAGACTACAGAGTTGACTTGGTAGGTAAGTATATTCTGTAAACCGCTTCCCGAATTATGTACAAAAATAAAAAATATATTAAATTTTTGTTCAAAAAAATTCATTTTACCTACACGTATCTATAAAAACGTCTTGAAAAATGACATTGAAGTTTCTAAAACCATGTTTTCTCAGTCTATTGTTTGAGAGGTAAGCCCTTTAAAAGCGGTAAAATGTGACCCCTCTAACCTTTAAACTAAGAGAGTGAAAAATCTGGATTAAACATGTTATAGATGTCAAAAAAAACAACGAAAATTGGTTCGAACAATATACGGTCGACAGTTTTTGAGATATAGCACTTTTTCAAAAACCGAATAACATTACTTTGTAAATCATACAGACACTATGAAAAACAAACTCATTTCGGCAGTTGGAAATTGTTTATTTATTTATTTTTTAATGATAATGCTACGAAACCCTTCGCCTGCGAGTCCGACTCGTACTTGGCTGGTTTTTTACGTTATTATTTTCGAACTTCCAAATTGACGTGTTCGCAAGGGTCCTGGCATTCACTCGTAGCATAAAATGTTTATGCTGTCCTATAAGCACGACATTATTTTATTTACTTATGAACTCAATTAAAAATAAAAATAATGATATTAATAAATAAAACGAAATACCTAAAACAACACTAAATATCTCATTGTTATAGTGCTGCACGATATATACAGAAAAATCGAAAGTATCGACTCTAAAATATCGATATTGTACAATTACCGATAAAATGTATTAAAATGATTGGATTTGCCTTGTTTTTCCGCATCATATGTATACAAATAGGACTTCGACAAAGTTGTCATCGAAAGTAAATTAAATATGTAGTCTTGATAATTTTTGGGTGAAATAAAGAAAGGTCATTCTGGTGGAAATTGTTGAAAGTTGAAACTTTTAAAATTCATTGGTTATCGACATATTCAGACTATCGACGTGAATCTCGATATTACCGACAATTGTGTCAAAGTACTTAAAAATCTTGTCACATTACTTCGAATATAGGCTCTATCGTATTTTATATAAGGGCACACATTTGTCAGTCTGAAAACAGTAACACTGTTGGGCCAATGTAATGTGATAAAACCGATATTTGTCAGTATTGCCATAACGTATACTTAACATCAAGTTCATTAAAAACAATTTGTATTGACTATTTAAGTTCACTATGCTACGGATATTTTATGAGTATTGCAAATTAAATTGTAAAATGTGTACCCAAACTTGGCAGGTTTAGTAAAATCGTTCGATCTTGTTATTTTATTACACGACTCAAACGACTATCCCGCAGTGTAAGTCATAATATTAATACACTTCAATTTTTATAAGTTACAGGGACTTTATTCGGGGCATTATTATAATCAAACGAAAGTGACTTCTGTTACAATATTTTATCGACGACAGTTTGAAAAAGTAGGATGTACTAAAAGCATTGACACCGGGATGTGGGCTTGCACGGCGCGGACGCACGTGGATCTCTATCCTAGGGCCGCGTCGCACGACTGGAGTGGACACACGCACCATACACCTGCAAGAGTTTTAGCATACGCCCATAATGTAGAAAGCATATACATAATAATTATGTATATGATGGAGTAGCAAACGAGCATGCAGTCCACCTGATGGTAAGTGGCAACTGCCGCCCATGTACACTTGTGATCCACCCCAGATAAGACCAGTATCACAACTGAAGTCGACCACAGATGCATTGCTACCCCTAAGGACTAAGTTGGAATGCCTCGTTACGTTGAGATAAAGGTAACGAGTGAAAGGTGTGGTAAGGGAGATCCCTTATCACACCTTTCAAACCAGAAATAAGTGTGGCAGTGGTGCCGGCGGTGTCGAACTACAAAGGGTTCTACCACCTTGATATTCGTTACATATTTAAACATATTCTATACCTACATTGGTATATAAATGATATAAATGTCTTCGTTATTTAAAAACACTGTGGTAATTATTTGTGTTAAGGTAGATATTTTAACTAGTCTTCAAATTTCAATATTTCTGTCTGGCTTAAATATATATATGTACAAGTATATTGAAAAAGCATTATTATATTACTATATTAATAAAATACTGATGACATCACTATAAGCCGCATTGAGCGTCATGTATTGCCAACTTAAGAAAGTGAAGTTAATGCTCATTGAATCACTTTATTTAGAAGTTTATTAAAAATAATAAGTTCTCTTTATCAAACTATTTTAATTATGATTTATAGTATTACAACTGTAACAAAAGCTGAGCTAGAATATAAAAAGATGATCATTTAATTAATAAGATGTTCAATTGGCCGGACCATTCACATCCGCAACAAATTTTAACACAGGTTGATTCCAATATGGTGGTCGTTTGTTGTGCTTTCAAGTGAAGTGAAATACAATTACGTGTACGTGAGCAAAAACTGCGTAATATTATAGGTGAAATAAGTTTAATAATAATAAAACCACTTTTCCTACCTTCGGTTTTTATAGAGCATTTTAAACTTATTTGACAGTGACCTTACACTCTTCTTGCTAGTTACAAAGAAATTTTACGACAGACAATTCACTGTTATATGTCGAATTTAATAAATAAAGTGTTACAATAATAAACAATTGATAAATCTTAAGCGGAGAAACTATTTTTAATGTAGCCAATCTCTCAGCGAGTTAGTATTTTAAGAGTTTTAAATAGTAGACAATAAGCGCGGGATATGTGGCTTGCTTGAGTACATAATGCAAGCGTCTACAAATAAAAAATTGGCTTCGTAATGTAAGGATACAATTTGAGTACTAATATGCTTGAATTGCCTGTCATGACGGTATTGCATGAATTTACTTGGAAAAAGGCTGTAATTATCTTATATTTCATATTCGCGGCAGCGTACTTGGTTTAATGACTTTATAACCTATAAAGTACCGCCGGGTGCGGCTGTCGAGTTAGCATTTTCTTCTATTACTCGTATGTACAACGTTCTTGTTTGTGTTTTTTCTAGATGTATCTGATCCTGTAATACCCGAAACTCCTCCATTTCAATTGGAATAATGGATGATAAGGAGGGTGCACCGGAGAACCCCAGCGAAACCGAACACGGTTCAGGGGACGACGATGTTAATACTGCGGAGGAGCCCCAGGCTGCCGAAGAGCCAGTAACTCCTGTCCAAGCACCAGACGTTGATACATTACAACCACATACAGATAGTAGTGAAAAGACTGACAGTGAATTAAAAAACGAAAGTGAACTTTTAGACAAAATTCCAAGTGAAATAAGTGAATCAGAACCAAGTGAAGTGCAGAACCATGTGGAAAGGGATTCTAGTAATTTGGAAAGTGATAAAGATAGTGTGATAAGTGATGAAGTTAATAAGGAAGAGGCAGAGGTGGGTTTGGAAGCAGCTAATGTGGAGAAAGGTATGTAGTGTAATATATTAGAATGTAGTAGTCATTAAATTTCAAAGGATTATCCTATGTAAACATTGCATATGTCTGCTTCGAAGGGACCACTCAATGTATAACTGGGTAACTTTAGTAATTAAATTGTGGTTAATGCAAGTGACAAAAGTTGCACAGTGACAATTGACTGCTGACAGATTTTTTTAATAAAATCTGATAAGTAGCAAAACAACAAAATGGAATTCAGAGCAGTAGCAGCTTAAGTGGCAAGACCATAACATCAGTAATTGTTATAGTCAAAATGAGTTTATGGTGCTGTTACCTTACTGCCGATACTGAGCAGATGTGCCGTAAACTAGATACAGGTTGCTATTGGGATGTACATAAGTTAAAGGATGTCCATAAACCTTCATGAACACATTGTCACTAAGTCAGGTACAGTGGCAGCCGTGATTGTCTAAAAACTGTTGCTTGTAATGCATAATTATGTTTTGGCCACATACTTAGAACGTAAAAACATAATTTTCAAGTGTGTTATAAGACTTACGCTAGGATTACAGCCTGTCTAATTATCAGTCAGATAATAGCACCCAATTGACAGTCAGCCTTGACTATGTTTAGTAGCATGTTTATGTTATGCCAGGATATAATAATATAAGAATAGATGATTAAATTTTAATATGTAAATAGTAAACAAAAGGTCAGGCATTATATCAATTGTTATAGAGAATAGTATTTTAGTATTAAGATTAATAATAATTTAACAGACTTGTATACTCATAAGGCCTTTCAGTTGAGAAATGTTGTAATGAATGTCTGAAAAATGTTCTTTAAATGGCAATGTAACTAAAAAATGTTGTTGTAACATTTTTTTTCATCATGTTAATATTAAAAATATTGTAATTTTCCAGAAAGTACAATAGACGTTACAGATGGTACGACGGATGATAAATTAAAAGAAGATTCAAGTAATCAGGAAGAGGACCAAACACCTGAACAGAAGGAACCTGAGGAAGTGAAAGATGAAGATGACAAGAAGGATGAAGGGGATGATAAAATGGAATTTGAGACTGCACCTAATGTATCAATGGAGGAACCCCAAGAAGATCATACTCAGGTTGTGAATGTCATATTATACTTATAAGAGACTGGTGGAAAATGAATATGTTGATCACACGAGTCTTCTCTCACAGTGTTTTTATTTCAAAGAATTTTCAGGTGTGTAGGTTTTCTCACAATGTTTTCCTTCACCGTTATAACTGGTGGTAATTAATTTCTAATATGCATATACACTTCTATTGAGAATCTGTGATTCAACCACTAGGCCATCACTGTTTTTGATCTGATAAATTGGTACACTGACGTAAACACTGTATACTTCAAACATGGATTTTATTGTCTCGATACAAAATGAAAATAAAGGAGAATTTATTCACTGTATTTATTAAGAATACTTGTGTCCACCATAGTATAATTAGTTATATATAATAGTTGAATATACATAGGAATAAAAAGCATGAGGCTGGTTTATATTTCTTTTTATTTTTTTATAATTAAATTTCTATTTATCTATATTTCTAGGCATTAGATCCCTTTGATGCTCTATTAAAAGATCGACCAGAGACATCAGAAACCGTCTCACAAACTGACATTCCTGTGGTGAGTGTTGATGATGAGGATGATGATCATGTTGACACGGGTGCTGATGGAGACATGGAAACCCATGAGGATGAGGAACACCATCCAGGTAATTGTGTACAAACATTTTTGCTATACTAAGAACACCAAGTATCCCTTGCCTTTGAATTCATAAAATATGTAATAAAACATAAATATTGAATGCACAAATAACTACAGGTAATTATAGTTTCATTGCAACATCATTTAAGACCTCGTTATGACAGTATTTAATTGTACACATTTTTTGATGCAAAGAATGGTTATTCACAATACATACTACATAATCTCCATACACATATTGTACACATATATCTTTAAAAAGAATTTTAATGAATCAATTGAGTAATATAAATTTTTGAAATCGTCTGTTTTTGAAGTATAATGACTTATCATATAGGGAGCCTTTATTGTGGACTTATATAGGTATATAAATAAATATAAGTAATATGCTATTTTTAAACTAACATATTATGGAAGTAATATGCTTTAACATTATCGTAATATGATTTTAACACTATGATTCTTTGATTTATCATTGATTTTTATTTTTGATTCTTTGATTGATTTATTATTTGATATTATTACGTTTTTAACATTTCTAGTCAACCAACCGGGTGAAGATGAGGAGGTGTGTCTTTTACCAGACACTGAAAGGGAAATATCTGAAGCAGATAAGGCAGAGGCTGAAAAAGTATTAGCTGAGAAAAGGAAGCAGGCAGAAGGTTAGAATTGTCATTCATTCCATTATCAATATCCTGTCTAGAATTAAAGAATACAGTAAGATGTACTGTTATTTTACTTTCTATTTAAACTGATATTAAATTTTTTCAATCATAACATCAAAAATTGTTATGAGATAAACTCAATATTGTAGAACTTAAGTCCAAGGATGTTCATAAATGGTAGAAATAAGTAAGACTATAATTCTTCCAGAAAATTATTTTGAGTAACATTGTTAATTCAAGATTATATGTTATTAAAAATGAATTTTAGAAGCTGCTTCTTCAACAATGGTGCCGAAAGAAGAAAGTGAGCCTATGGATGTGAACAATACAATGGCCACTGAGGAGAATAATGAAAGTGAGTCAGTGGAGACAATGGAAGTGGACACTTCTGTGGATGACACTACACATGAGAATGAGAATGGTGGTGGTGAGTTCTCTTATCCCTTTTTTTGGTTTAACAAAATATTTTTTAAGTTTTAAAACTGTAGCCTAACCTGGTCCTGTAGTGTAACTTGTAGCCGACCTCAAGCAGGAGACTAATCTTATCAGAGGTTGAATACAGATGTTCATGGGCAGTAGAAATCACTTACCAGCAGGTGGACTGCATGCTTGCTTGCTACTATTATATTATAAAAACAAGTATTCAACTATCCTCAGCCCTTTGATAGTGTAACGTGTAGTCTGTTGTAATTTATCATGTTATCATGAAGAATATCATAAAGATCTGCTAATATTATCGGCAAACATCATCAGAAAATTAAATTGTATTGATCCATTACATGCTTCAAATTTGTCAAAATTTTACCCAATTTTTTTATCAAATGAAATTCGTTGTATATTTCAGATAAAGAAAATGAACATGATGAACCCAAGGAAAGTAGTAGCAGTACACCAAATAACATCTTTCAAATTAGTCCACTTGATGCTGTTTGTATACAATGTAAAAATGAGAAGATGTGTTCATATCGTTTTACTAAGGACCAGGAGACTAAATACTTCTGTAATGAAGTTTGCGTTGGTCAGTTTTCTCTCGAACATAATTTCCAGTACACAGTGAAAAGTAAAAAGTATTTGATTGAAGAGATTGCATCGCGGACTTTGATGTGTTCAGAGTGTGAGGAAAAAAAAATGTGCTACTTCTATTACAACTTGGATGGTGAAGATACGCATTATTGTTCAATGCAATGTTTGCAGAGTATGATGGCGGATGAAGCAGACAAATATCAGTTTAAACGGAAAAAAATAATAGTGGAAGAAAGGGGAGTCGCAGAAGAGGCGGAGTGTCTAGTGTGTGCTGAGTTCAAAATGTGTTCTTTCCATATGTTAAGATACGGCATCCACCACATGATCTGTGAGCAAGCTTGCATCAAAACTCTAAACGATTCTGAATATGGCAGGTATATTATTAAAAAGAAACGAGTTCCACGGTCACAACAGCAACAACAACAACAACAGACGAATGCAGCTAAACCTAATCCCCCACTGTTAAAACTGAAAGTAATTAGCAATGCTACAGATAAATACTTAGATGAAGCTTACAAAATACAGGCGAAAACACCCGCTATGGTTCAAGCTGCAAGAAACGACAGGGAGAGGACTTTCATTCGGAATTGTGTACAATGTAATGTGGAACTGACAATAGAAAGCAAAATATTAACATGGGAGACTATGGACTATTGTAATGAAGTGTGTTTAGGCAGGTATCAGAATAAAATAGGTTCGAAATGTGCAAATTGTAAAAGTAATGTTGAACATACAAGTTTAGGGAAATATTGTGTTAGGTTCGGTTACGATATACGACAGTTTTGTAATTCTCGATGTCTAGACGAGTTCAAGAAAGGTTTGAAGATTTGTTGTTATTGTCAAAAAGATATTTCTGTTGGACATCAGGGGTTCTTGGCGCCTGTTGGTGATAAGCGGCAATTCAAGGACTTTTGTTGTCAAGGTTGTATGGAGAAGTTTGACCATATGAGTAAGAATCTTATTAGTCAACCGGTGTGGGCGAAATGTGCGGTGTGCTCGTTAGAAAAAGCGACGACAATCGAAGTGGAAGTTAGTGAGGATGTGTCACAAAGACTGTGTTCTGATCCATGTTTTGCGGCTTTCAAATTTGTAAACAACATTTTCCCCGGTAAGTTTTCTATAGTACTAACTGTTTATAAATGTTGTAATGTATTAGAAAAATTGTTAGTTCACTTAAGGAACATACATGTTAAACAGATATCCAAGTGAAATGGACTATAGGACCTAGGTTGCTGTATTTTTTAATAATGCTGTTGAAAGAATTCTTACGTTCTGTAGGTATACAATGGATATACTTTTAACTTCTTTAGCATTTTGAGTTGCTTTTGTAGGGGAAATTTACATCTCCATATTACCAATGGTAGGTATAATACAGAGTTGAACTACAAAGGTGGTAGAACCCTTTATAGTTCGACACACTTATTTCTGCCTAATAACAGCCGTGTTAAGCGCTGCTGTCTTCTGGTTCGAAGGGTGTGGTAAGGGAGATAAACTTAACGAGGCATTCCAACTTAGTCC
>DWRA01003334.1:0-12307 GCA_018250295.1 Spathilepia clonius | reverse complement strand
TGGTAGCTTGTTGACGTTCAAAAAGAGTTCTGTATGAACCAACTTTGATTAAATGATTTTTGATTTGATTTGATTTGTGATCGCGAATTTACTCTAAACGTTATTACACTTCTACATCACAGGTCAATAGAATTAGAGTATTTATAATCTAGCCTCAATTTGTTTAACTTTATGTGTTAAGTAGAAATCATCGCTTCTTCTCCTGTGAGTATAGGTAGTGTGTTCGTGTTATTTCATTATGTTTATCATACCTACCAAAAAGTAACAAAGGCTATGTAATAGTGATGATATTTTTAGTTAGAGATTATCTTCAATTTTTATGACTATTGCCGATGAGGCATTGACGCGAAAGTGAGCGTGAGTGAGTTACGTAAATTGGGTGGCAGCAAATCGCGTTAGAGCGCCGAGCGTTCGCCGGCAAAATTCGAACGGAATTTAATTGTTACCACTAGAATGCTACTATTCTAGCATTTTAAGTATCAGTTTTAACGTGTTTTGAAAATAGAAGGCAAAAATATTAGAATACCCACTTTTTAATTCACTTCATACTTGTACTTATTGTAATATATGAGGTAACAAGCTGACAGTAGTCTGACACTTGGTTACTGGTCAATACTAGTAAGGAACGTCTGTTATTGGCCCTAAATAAAAGATCAGTTACATACGTTACTCTATCGTAACATCGCAGTTACAAAACAGAAATATATGTATATGTATTTGGCGGCGATGCGAGCACTATAATTTTGCAAAGGATTCTACCACCAAAAAATAGGCAATAAAAGTAAAGCAAAGAGTTTACCTGCAACTGGGGATGTACACTGACTACCAGCCTCGAACGCACCCTCAGCCTGGCATCCCTCCTCTGCTCGCCATATTGGTTGTGTGCCCTGCAGGTCCACACTCCACTATCGGCGGTCTGTGCGCGCCGTATGACCAGCACCTGCTCGGACACCGAAATCCGGATGTTGTTGGAGACGGGACTGAGACGGCCGTTCGCGTGTCGGAACCAACTGGAAAAGCTCAGTATTAACAGTAATTTTAAAAATAATTAAATTTTATATAAAGTCTTGTGCGTACTTACTGTTAACAAAAATAAACAATATTTGTTTATATCATTGCTTCTAGTATATACTTTAGACAGTACAAGTAAACAATAACAGTTTTTGTACACCTAGACCAAGCAAATAAATGGGTAAATAGGCAAAAACGTGTTTCAATATTATTTTTGTCTGTCCCTTAACACGGGCTCATGTGAGATGTGGCTGGATCAAATTTAAGTGGATAGATTTTTATGTAATTACATAGTAAATGAACGTACATATATAGCCCCATGACTTGTGTATAATTTATTTTTTATGAAGAAATAGCAAACGATCATCGATCGATGCTTGCGGAGTTAAACCACAACGAGTTCTACCATCTTCAAAAATCGTAATTTACTTACAAAGTGAAGCAATATAAACGGTTTTAAAATATACGACACAGATTAAACATTCAGTTGTCCTTTTCTCCGCTAATTAATGAAGCTGCTTATACCTAACGTTTGCCCCAGGTGAGGGAGCAATAGCTAGCAGTGAGAAATTAAAACAGGTGCAGACAAATAGTTTAGTAGATTGATTATACCTATACGTTGGTGGTGGGCTTCCTATAGCACAACACACGAGTCGTATGTCTCCACCTTGAGGAACAGTTTCATCTTCTGTTATTGTGATCATTCTTGGCGCCATGCTGCTTGTCTGATCTGTCGGAAAAATCAAAAGAATACAGAAAATACTTTTCCGGATTAAATTGAGTTAAACATGAACCATTTTTTCGTTTTTAAATAATAAAGGAGTTTCTTTCGTCGTACTTTTTTGAAAAACACCTCCCGAAACGTTGCTAAGTTATTGACGTTAAAAGAGAAATCTGTTAAGCATATTCTTAGAATACCGTAAAACATACGTGAAACAGCAACCATGGTCGGTCCACTCCTCCGCTTGTCACCAGTGAGGGCGTGCTGGGCCTCACATGAGTACCCACTAGTATCGTCTGGCCTTGCTTCTTTGATCACCAGAATATCTCCCCGGCTACCGCCTATCATATAGCGACCTCCTGAAAATTAATGTAATCTTTAAATACTGCGCTTTAAAAGGTACGCAAATTTTATAACAAGTGCTCGCAATTGTTTATAAAAAACTACATCTAATCAAATACGGAAACAAAATATTTTCACTATTTTGCCATAATTTGATGCATGTAATATGTACACAATAATATTTATCAAGGAAATAAGGAGACCTAAAAAAATGAGCTATTATATTGTAGACTTTATTTATAACAAGATATACTTCTTTTATTTGCCTCTTAATAAGAAAAAGAGATAAAAATAGTTTAAACACAATATTATTAATTGGGATTTGTAAACAAAATCTAAAAATAACAATGTTTATCCTTAAATATTCATTAAAGTTCACTTTATGTAGCCTATATTAATAAATGTTTATGGACGGGAGCAGTAGAGTGGTCTGAATCAAATGTGCATGAGTCGGTGATAGGGTGTTCGATCGCTTTCACACATGTATAGCCAACGACATACGCCTCTGACTGACAGTGCCTGGACACTCGGAAACACAAGTCTATAGTCAACTCCTTACTGTCCCACTGCCAGGCCGGAACTCTGGCCAAGTGCGAATTGGTAGACTTGACACAAGTTATTTCGTCACAATGTTTTCCTTCACCGTTATAGCAAGAGACAATTAATTTGTAATAGACACATAACCTCTATTATAAAATAACTGTATAAATATTACCACAATAATGAAAATATCACCACTCCCGTTCCATGTCTTCCCGTAAAAACTGTAGGAGATTGTAAAGAAATTATGTTTAGGAGACAGAAACAGCTTATTCACATATATTGCACAGGTATTAATATATTGCGCCCGCTTATAGAATGATACGTTATTGCATCTTAGTGGAAAATATATTTAAATCTCTCCCAGTTGTGAGTAAGCAGAAGACTATTATGCATGTTACTTTTAATGTTACGTGAAACCAGAATGATAATTGAATAATATATTAGCAGTAACCTCTATAATAGTAATGATTGTAATAAAGAATTTCAATTGTAGCTAAACGTTATGTTCTAGCAAAACTTCGTATAAGTTCCACAAGACATTAAAATTAAATTGTCGATATATTTTTGCGAAACACTTTCTTACTCGACCGTCCTACTGTCCCCAAACGTTTACGATCAGATAACTTTCAGCTGCGAGTTTTTCAATGAATTCTAAATGTGTAGCAACCGTCCCTGTTCACGTCTCTTTCTCACCATCGACAAAATCTCTATCCATCTTCTTCATCAAGTGTTGCTCTGTATGAGCTGATGGCACTGATAATACTGTGTCCCTCTGAACCTCATCTCAACTGTTCTTTGTAAATAACTTTTAACGATATTCTCAACGATTATATCGCTTAATGCCATCGCGTTTGTTTATTGTAGAATTTGTTTATTTTTAATCACACGACAAATAAAACTAGAATGAATTAACAGCACATTGTATAGGACTATGAAGGTAACTTTTCTACATTTATTTTATTTACTATAAATTTAAGTTGTATTGAAGCAATAAGTTCTGCGAATAAGCAAGCAACAAGTGAAACGTTTTTTTTCAATTAAATTCTGTTTGAAGGTGGTAAAATCATACGGTATTCGATTCCGCTGACAACACGCTGGCTTCCGCAGCTGTTTCTGCCTAATAACACCAATGTTAAGCGCTGCTTTTTTAGTTTGAAGGATGTGGTAAGGGTAAGGGTAAAAGACTTATTCCAGGCCTTCCAACTTAATCCTCAGGGGTTCAGCAACACATCTGTAGTCGATTTAAGGTAGGATTCGAGTCTTATCTGGGGTGGATTATGAATCTCCATAGGCGGCAGTAACCATTTAACATCAGGTGGACCGCATGCTCGTTTGCTACTTCAGCATGAGAAAATGCTATCACAACATCATAAACGCAGTTGTATCCGTCGCACTGAGATAATTGTCATATTTAGTAATTCTATGCAGCTTCTAGTCTTTGGTAGCGGACATGTAAAATATATTATTTTGAATGCCTTTTCTATTTTTATTTGCACTCTTAAGCAACATTAGCCTAGTAGTATGAATTTCAATATAGGCTCGGAGTTTGTTAGCCAGGTTTGCTCCTCTGACTTTTCGAAGTCTTGTGTGAGCATATACCTGTGCCCCAGTTACTAAAATCTATGGTATATATTATAATGCTCACATAATACAATATTGACATTTTACTAGACACAAGCCTCTTTAATAGTTTTCTTGTTCTTGCCAGATAACGTATTTTTACACTTGCAACATTACTAGATTGAGGTATACTTTTGTTACAATTTTGGGATCCTCCTTATTTTAGACTCGATAGATACTTTTGGATAACCTGTACCTAAATAGATAACAGACAGCAGCAGTACATCAGATTCGTTAATATACAATATTTTGTTCGAATAGACGAAGTATTCAATACCGTCAGCATGAATTGAGAATTTTCGATAAAACCCGATATCGATACCAACAAAAAACGGAAAGCGCTTTATACCGTTGGACGTTTGATACATGACGCGAATTGTCGGACGAACGATGGGCCATTTCGAGTGGAAACTACAGCACTGATGAAATACGTCCATTGCTGGCCAGTGTTTTAAATATTTTATAGATATCAAATTACTGACCAAGAATTCTCACAAAATGAAACAGGTGAAGTAAAATAAGATAGTCAACTACCAAGCTAAGCAAGGGTGGGTTGGTGACTTCCTGACATTTGACTCTACTTAAATCTGACCTATTTTAGATGTCGTCGAGTAAAGCCACTCGTTTTTAACCTCGTTTAGCCTTCTGCATCCCCTTTCCCCCGGCTCCTTTTGTGATGACATCTGTCCATCTCGCAGCTCCACGGCTTGCATTGCATCAGCCGATCTGCGGTCACCATACAAGAGTTATTCTATTCCAACTTTCCTGAGAAATTTGACTAACGCAATTTTTCTACTTGCTTGTCACCACAGACATATTTAGATACATATGTGTATGTGCTAGTCACGTTAGTCGTTAGCCACTTAATTTGTGCATTATGAGCTTTCAATAAGTTTTGGATAAAGTTTTTGATATTCCGTTCTGATTTACTTGGACAAAAAACAATTCAATTAAACGTCACTCCACTATAAATTATGGTAGAGTGTAATTACACAATTAGCATGAGATACGTGTTGTGCAGTGCTTGCGGCGCGGAACAGTATAATGAGCCGGCGGGACAATGTGCGAGATGTCGATGGCTGTTGATGGCTCTTTAGAAACAAAAACATCCTTTTAATACATTCTGCTTTTGTCGTTTTAAGGGGTAGGATGAAAATTTGTGCGTGAAAAGTATTGTATCTTTATCAGGAAAAATTTTTAGGGGTATTTGTTTAATTTTTTACAACACTGATTTTGAAAAACTCTTTTTTTCCCTCTCTCTGACAAAAGTCAAGTATAATGTCACTGCTGACAACTGAGTATCTCTGTCTGTTTGTTTGTATGGTTATACTTTGAGAATCTGCTTATTCATTAATCTGGTTTACACGTTTACTTTTTTAATGAAAATACGTTTTTTGACTTTTTATTATATGTTTTACATACATTGAATTATTGGTAATCCGGGATAATATGACAAGGTTGCATTAATACGCTACGTAGTGGAACAAATGCGAGATGGCAGCAGAAATATAACCTGCTACACATTATTAAAACTAAAGAAAAAAAATGTCAGATTAGTAAAAACTAAATAGACACGCGAATAGAATCTTGGCCCTAACACAATTTTAATGATAACAATAATTGTAAATATCTCATTTATCACTTTATATTGTAAGATAAGTATTACAAATAAAATAAAGCAATTAATACGATATAAGTAAGTGCAGGTAAATGATGAAAGTAAACAAGTAATTAATTGAAGTAAACAAGAAGAAAGTAGAAACAAGAACGAGCTCCAAATTGGTTTTTCAATTAAATTTTAATGAAGATTTTGTTTCAACATAAAAACCCCGGTATTTTTCAAACAAAATATGAAATTAATTTTAACGTGGTCTAATTTTTTGAGCACACGAGGTTTATAAATAAATTTCATAATTTATAATATACAATATTACTACAACAGAGACTAGCTGTCTGCCGAAGCTAGTGAAGCTTTTTTTTCATAGAACTTGTATAAAATATGTATATAAGTTGACTGTGCTACTACTACTAACTTCTTTACGTATTCAGCCTGGAGGATCACATGCCCAATTCACATCAAGTCCGTGTTTATGTAACAAATAGATAAAAGGGCGTTGTATTTACCCAGTCCACATCTGATGTCTCTTTTGTTTCGTCCACGCCCATTTAATTAAGAATTTAGATAATTGAATTGAAATTTTCAACTTTTTAATACTTTTTCTTTGTGTTCATATGGTAAAAGAGACTTACTTCTCCGGGACGTTCCAACTTAGTCCTCAGGGGTAACAACAAATCTGTGATCGACTTGTAGTAAAACTGTAGTCCTATCTAAGTGTATAATACTTACATTTCTACTTTGAATTGATGACAACGACAATTTTTCACAGTGCAACACTACAGCATGTGAAAACCTAAAACAACTTTATAAAAAATGGACAAATTTAAAACTGAAAATGCTTAAACGACGTCAACGCTCTTCACACCGCGTATTAATGCAAGCGGGCAATCTGCATAAACACCGACGAATCCAACTTTAACTTGGCAAGTACATACTGGATGAGAAATTGGGACACTTGTGTAGCTGAGGAAAGTATAAATTAATTTAAACTACCTACACGATTTACTGGCCAACTGTTTTCTCGGACAACTTAAAATAATTTTCAAGTAAAAGAGATCATGGCAAATGTTTTACTTAGTTTTATAATCTCTTATTATAATTCTAAATATTATATATTTTTAATCTGTTATTATAATGCGCTAAAGACAAATTTTATGATTTATTACTTTTGGTTTAGTACCCAAGTTTAAGGAATTGCAGTTGTTTATGTACTTACTTATTCAAAGTGATCAGTTTACAAATCTGAAAATCATTAAAATTCAAAATATTTTATCGTCGGACCGCCATTTTACTAAATCTGATAATAATTCGTTGTCTATTCAATGTTCACTTAAATTTTAAATGTACCCTTCAAACTGCTTCGGCCTCTGATCCCAAATGTGATCCCTAAATTTAAGTGGAATCGGGTAAAATTCACCGCTCGGCTGCCCTTGTGCGCAAACTATCACGGACACAATACCCTCGTCATATCATATTATACATTCAGCACTCGCCTCAGTTAGCTTGTTGCTGAGGTAATCTTGCGAGGATTATATGGTAGCCGTAACTCTCTGCAGTCCCAATACTGGGCATTGGTCTTTTCCATAAACGTAAGAAGTAATCCGGGGAATAGTGGAGTATTCTCTGTGCCTTAATAACACCTACTTCTGACATAGAATAGCGTCAAGTGCTGTTGTGGTCTGTTTTAAAGGGTAAAGTAAGGAGAGACTTACGAGGCATTCCAGTATATTTTTAGAAATAGCCACATATTTGTAGCTGGCACAATGTAGAGCTTCAAAATTATTTAGAATTCAACAGATCTATACTGACCACTTATAATCAGTTCATCAATCAATCAGAAATCAATACACATACAGGACAGTAGTTAATTCGAGTGCTGTGTTTTCCCTCTTATAACTTATTATTAGGGTATTCATGGTTTTCGACTATTTTAAGGAACCAAGAAAATTATGTCAAATAGTTTGTGTTCGATCTGCATATGTCCGTTTGTTTTCATATTTGGTGTTGGTTTCATTATTAAAGGATTTTGCTATAAAAACATGATGATAATAATATTTATCTATATTTATTCATTAGAAAATAGACGGAGATAATAAGCAAACACACCCGTACGGACAGGGTAGCTATTATAAATTCAGGGAGCACTTCAATTATCGCCCATTGTTGGTGATCCTGTGATGCGAGATTTTCGGATTAATCTAAGACGCTTGGCATGTGAGAATATAATTTTGAAGGTAACTATAACATTTACCACATAACAAAACTTACATTTTTTTTATATTTTGGGAAAGAAAGCTCAAGTTGTTCATTTAGATTGCACTTTACAATACCAGTATTTAATCCCAATTAGTAAGCTCTTAAATTTTTTTGTGCAGTAATCAAGGTAACAATACTAGGTTAGAATATGAAAACATCGAAATTAAACGCGATATTTTATACACTCTCTTAAGAAGTATGTTTATAAATTTAGATTAATAAGTTATGGTACACAGTTACCAACGGACAACAGTAGTAAAATAAGCATTGAAAGCGTTGCCGTCACTTATAGACATTTGCGACATGACTCGACACGACATATTACACACATATTTTAATGTTACATCTATACAGCTACTTAACTGAAGTATCATCTCAGTTATTTCTAAATATTTAATGGATTTTAATAGGTTACGAATTTTGCAGACATTTTACAGACAGAGTTTTATACAGAAAGGCTGTGGAAAATTAACTGAAATAATGTTGCCTTATATATACTACCAATAACGGTCCTGTCAAAACTAAGCCAGATTTACAAGCAAATAGGGACAATTTTACCAAGCACCAGCCAAGCAGTGTTTTTATGGAAACAAAGTAGCAAATGAGAAAACGGATAATACACAAAGTTCAGGCCAGAGGCGTAATATTATATACTAGCGGGAACAGAAGCCGCGAAATTTTTAACAAAAAAAATTAAGGGATTCTTTACATTTATCTCCTCTGATTTGGTTTAAATTTGTTTGCTAGTTTACACCTTTCTAATTTATTAACTTGAACAGGAAACTATAAAATAACCTGATAAAATATAATTACCACGATTTTTAAAAAGACACAACATTGACATTTATTAATCTATTGCAGGATATTGGCAGAGGCTTCTAAGGGAGAGAGGAAATACCCATTTCTACCCTATAGGTAGTACATAGGTATTCTACAGGTATTTTTAGGTTTGCTTAGAAAGGGAGTTTAGTCATAGTCAATGGAATTGTCTCTGATTGCCATCTAAATTGCTGGCCATCTACGGGATTTAATCGCTTACCCGTTTAATCAGATATCTATAATTACTTAGCTACCTGCAATCATTTAATCCTAATTCTTAATGTTAAACCTAAGGTAGTGTGCTCCTGATTTAAAGGGTAAGCGCAAAACACATGGGACATTCCAATTAGTTCCTAAGAGGCCACGTAGGTATTTGGGGTGACCTCTAGTAGGATTTAAACTCTTTCCGGTTCATTATGAATGTCTGTGGTCGGTACAGACAATTTACTATCAAGTGGACAACATATTTCTTTTGCTATTTGATTTTCATAATAACACACGTGATGAAAATATATTTTGAATTAAAATATATATGGGTTCCCTCTTATTAGCTTTACAATCAAAAGTAAAAAAAGAAGCGAAAAAGTGATAATCTCGGATCTGAGTGTAATTACAAAGGTCGGGCACAAAAATTGGCGATTAACGAACAAAAAACCTAAAAAATGAACTTTGAAGTAATTGCTCGTTTTGTTTTTATTATTTGTGTTATGGCGAGGATGCGGGCACGTCACGATTACGATGCAATGAATACAATAACCAATTTTTTATATTAATCTTTCCCAGCGATAAGGCAGACGGGCTACATGGTGGAAAATAGTCACCGTGGCTTATAGACATTTGCAACACCAGAGGAGTCGCCAATGTCTAGCCGGCTTTGGAGAAGATCTCTTTGTGCACCTTTTTTAAAGAGACCCATGTCATAACGCTCCGAGAATACCTCAGAATTAATATTTGCTTCAAGCTAAACCGAGCAATGATAGCCCTGTAGTATAAAATCCGGCCTCAAACTTAGGAGGTTGGTAATTCAAATATTATGCATGACTTTTCTAAAATGATAGTATAATAATTTCTGATTAATTTATCATTTGCTTATTCGGCGTACATCCTTTGTGAGAGCACCATATGAATTAAAATCGTTTATAATATAGAAAGGAAGAAATCGAAATCGCTTGAGGGTCTTTAGATAGAAAATGGTAATCGAATTTTCTCCGTCTAATCCAGGGAATGAAAACTCATAAAGAACATTCCTCTTACATATGCCATGGACAGCCACTTTGCTGATATTTTCTTAACTTTCACTCTAAAAGCATTTATCGTATGATTTATTGGATCATATTTATTTCTATTGATTAACAAACATAATAAGTTATAGCTATACATTAGCATTCTTACCCCAAATGCGTTAAAATCTGTCGTATAAAGACAAAATAAAGCAGTCGTTATCGTCTCGTCTTGTTCAAATTCACTTTACGTTGAAACGTAGAATTCGCAGATCGAAGCTGGGTGGGTCCGGCGTCATTTCGAGATGAAACCGGTAATCGAATTTCCTCCGTCTAATCGAGGGAATTAGAACTCATAAAGAACGTCGACTCTCTTGTTTCTGTCGCGGACAGCCGCTTTGTGGAGAAATTCTTAATTTTCGCCCTCGAGAAAAGGCAAAAATTCTTAATTTTCGCAGTCGCAAAAGGCAATAATCGAGAGTTCAGTCTGGAGAGAAATTAATTTCGATTTTATAAGTTTCGTATAGAAAACCGCTGGCAACTCTCTAAACCATATTATTATGTTCCTTGTGCTTGATTTTCATATGCTTAATTATTTCGATTAACTTTTAATTGATCTACAGTTTTATAAATCTAGTATATAAAACTTATTCTACTACTGGAATTATCGCAAATTAGATCTTTTTAGTCGCCGTTACTGCCACTGGGCGTCACAAATCTATAGAGACAGATAGAAGAAGGGTCAGGTATTCTTTGTGATTATATTATATTATCTGCACTTATATCTTACTTTATGTCAACTCTATAGTTATAAACTGGTACATGTAAACTCACCAGCTTCTCCAGACATAGGAGAGAGCACAGCTCCATCTCGAAACCACCGGGTGACGCTGACGTGGGACCGGACTGACGCTGACGCGGCACACGTAAGGAGAGCGGTGCCGCCGGCTACTCCGTGCGTCGGCTGCACCCGCACTTCCCATGGAACATCCATCACTAAAAAGAAAAATCACTTTACTATCCCACAATGTTTAAAACGCTTTTCAAAATAAGGTAGGCCGTGATAGCCTACAAAATTTCAGGCATACACGCTACGGGTCCTTCTTGTCCTTGAAGTCCTTCAATTCCAAAGTACCATAAATTTGATTTATAAGCGACTTTCTAAAAGAAGGAGATTATTCAAACTTACAAGTATATTAAAAAATATTAGATATCGCTCAGGTTTATCGTTAATTAAATCTTTGTAAAAAAAAACTAACGTTTCATAACTTGCGTAGAAGCTACGAAATTATACTACTTACTAACTAGGTGAATCACTAGGTTATCACTCAAGATTAATTTGTATCATTCGCAAGAAAACAAATTCCATTTCTCCCATTGTAATTATGTCGTTTAAAAAAAAGCAATATTAATGGTTTCAATTTTAATTCTATCTATAAGTAAGAAAAGTAATTTTTAGTACAAAAAAGAAACATAGTTTATACCGTTTACATCATACGCGATAATGGACTTTGTTTTTAACATTATCCTTTTTTGTTTGCATTATTTTCGTATTTCGTATCGTCCACACTAGAAATACCGAGTAATAACATACTTGTCAGATTCTGTCACCCTTCCCGCATCTAACGTTGTGTAATTAATTACATGGTGCCGTGTCTCCGAACTGGGTGTTACGTAGGATTACTAAGCTTGTATGAGTAGTGTGTACTGTATCGCCTATGTGATAAGTAGGTCAGAATCTATATATTAACAGGGTTTCAACTTATATCTAATCAGTCTTGTAAGTATTTGTAAATATTTAAGAATTCCTCAAAAAACGTTCTTTTTTTACATATAAATATTACCTAACGATAAGGTAGACGGGCTACCTGATGAAAAGTAGTCACCGTCGCCTATAGACATTTGCAACACCAGAGGAGTCGCCAATGTGTCGCCGGCTTTGGAGAAGAGCTCTTTTTGCACCTTTTTTTAAAAGTCTCATGTCATAGTGCGTCGGGAAAACCTCAGAAGGAACTTCGTTCCCCATTTTTCACGTTCGTGGCAAAAACGTCCGTGCAAACCGAACCGTGGAGGACCGCCGCGAGTCCAGCTGATGAGGATGGAACTTCATCCTTCGGCGTGTGGTACGGTGGAGGAAGGGCGACGTAGGTACCAGGT
>DWRA01003333.1:0-12307 GCA_018250295.1 Spathilepia clonius | reverse complement strand
GTTGGAATGCCTCGTTAAGTTTATCTCCCTTACCACACCCTTCAAACCAGAAGACAGCAGCGCTTATCACTGGTGTTCTTAGGCAGAAATAGGCATGGCGATGGTGCTGCCATAGTCTACAAAGGGTTCTACCATCTTTGAAACCCGAAAACATGTTAATAAAGCTGCACTAAACCTTTAAAATGGCATTATTGTTTACAAATCTAATACCTTCATTACATGATACACAAAAGGTTACCTTAACATTTTCAGAATCCGCTCTTTTGCTTTTTACCTTCAAAGCGAAGAAGTCTAAGTCTTGAAGCTTGCGCACGTGTAGTGCCATCCCTTTCATTTTCTATGCAACGTTATACCTTTCCCTTTCGCTCGGAACCGGTTGTTGTCTCACGTCAATAAATGTTGTAATAGGACAATCACTAAGCCATGTGTCTTATTAGGTGTGGTCACACTATGGGAGAGGTTAAAAAATATCTTCGTTATACTCCTGATAGATGATTGAAATTAAATATGAAAATTTAAAAAATAAAAGCAAAGGTCAATAAATTATTTTGGAAAGCGTTCGAATGGTTAAGATTTAAATATATATTTTTCAGTTTACGCGAATTATTTGCGTAGTTAATTTGAAAATTACCTTACATTACTTCTATATTGTTTTTCAAGAAACTTATTTAAAACCTCACGTAATTACAGTAAGCTCCTGGGTTTTATAATTAAAAAATATATATTCAAACATCTTCAACGAAAATATAATTTAAAAAATCTTCATTACATTATAAAATGTTTTGGGAATCTCAGAAACAATCAACTTTTATATTTTTAATTCTTCAGCTTGCAATTTTATTAAAAAAAATAGATATCTATAGTTGTATCTCGAGCACAGTGACACATATGTATAAATGAAAATAATCGTTTCTCGCTTCAATTCGTCAGTGAGACTTGGACCTAAACGAGTCAAGTTTGCGTAATTTATGTTCGAATGAATTATGTGCCACAAAATCTAGACATCTAGTGCTTTGTTAGCGTTAGTGGCGATAGATTAGTCATTATTGTGTTGAAATATAACTGATACTGTTAGAATTGATTGCCACCCACGCTAGAATTGTCAGTCTACGTAGATACTGTCAGTTTCTTAGCCTTCTTGTTGAGTTCGAAATGTAGACCTATTTCTGCCTATCTGATAAAGGCCTGCTGTGCTCTGGTTTAAGAGATAAGGGTTCGTTGACATCTACAGAGCGTTTCAGACGCGTGCCGAGGCAGACAGTAATATTCTCCTTTATATATTCAAATAATATTGACTTATTTATGATGCTTGTAATGTTAAAATTAACGCTTTTATTTATTGTACTAGCTGACCCAGCAAACGTTGTTTTGCCTTATAAATTACTAAAATGGCCATAAAAAATAGGGGTTGGTGATAAAAAAGTAAAAATTTAGGGTTGTATGTATTTTTAATGCCACATTATAAAAAAATAAAAACAAAAATTTTCGTCAAAAAATTAAAAAAAAATTAAGGGTGAACAACCCTTATCACTTAGGGGTATGAAAAATAGATGTTGGCCGATTCTCAGACCTACTGAATACGCATATAAAATTTGGTAAAAATCGGTAAAGCCGTTTCGGAGGAGTACGGTAACTAACATTGTGACGTGGAAATTTTATATATAAGTCAAACTACAAAGGGTTCTACCACCTTTATAAATTATATAAAATACCCGTGTCAAAATTGTATATTTTCAAACCGCGAGTGGAACGGAGATTTTCTAGTCTTTCACAAAAGAATATTTAAAGTCATATTACTACAATCCCTCATGTCAACGCTCGATATTCTGAATAGACATGTAGACAGGCAAATAATAGTGTAATAGTGACAAAAAATGGTATCTCGGCTACCAATCGAGCGCTCAATTTACTTCGCTAAAGCTTTCTTTACGACGTGTCAATGGCGAAACATAAATATTACCGAATGTTTTATTATGTTTCTGTTTATGATGAACTATCTTTTTTATATATGATGGAATAGCGAGTATGCAGTCCACCTGATGGTAAGTGGCAAGAGCCGCCCATGGACATTAGTAATCTATCCAAGATAAGATTAGAATCCTACCTGAAATCAACAAAAGATGACTTATCCGGGGCATTCTTCTCTATCTCTCTTCTTCTCTCCTCAAGGGTAGCAATGCGTCTGTGGTCAACTTCAGGTAGGATTCTAGTCTTATCTGGGATGGATTACAAATGTCCATGGGCGGCAGTTGCCACTTACCATCAGGTGAACCGCACGTTCGTTTGCTATTCCAGCGTATAAAAAAAGTTATATCTTGTCTAGACTTATTCGAGTCTTACATATTTCAAATCAGTAATTATTTCATTTTCTTAGACAAAGATACGAAGTTTTAAACTTCAGTTAAACAACTTTTGCATATAGTATGTACGGGGATTTATTTTAACTAAAGCAGTTAGAGAAGTTATTACTAAATTGTAACGAACTGCAAGACTTAATTCACATAAGACAAAGTAACTACCAATAAATTATGATTTCGTAGAATCTTCATTTAAAAACATAAAAAGAATACCGTAGCTGGAATTCGTACTAAGAGCCCTAAGAGTTTCAATCTACTGCTCCTTTACTGAGCTATTCTGTCTACAATTGTACGGAAATATAAATTAATTACTAGCTACAAATGAGTCAACATCGATACTGTATAGTAAATCCTAACACAATTCACATACCTGTTCAAAATTCAAATAGAAAAGCACATGAAGGGATCCGTTTAAGAAATATTAAACAGGTATTTTGTCTCTCGGATCGACTCTATTGATTCGAAAAGGAACAAAATATATTAACTAATGTTGCCAATATACACAAAGCGTAAAATTATATTATAGTTGACTAAACAACCAGCATTGTAACCGATATAGTTGTTTAAATGAAAATTAATACTGCTGTGCACCCTGATATTAAAATTATAGGTTGTACGTTTTCAACATAACGAGTACCTGTTTGTACAAATATTTCAAAAGCTATACAATTACGTACTTTTGAAAGCTGCAGAGTGGTTTAATGGAATTAGAATTGAACACAACAGATAGATAAATATTACTTTAATTACGGGGTAAAATTAATTACATACATTATAATCGTGTTGTTTCACAACGCATAGGCGTCATTTAGTGTTTAAACTTTAATTTTATAACGCCCGCGTACGATGTAGAAGTGGAAATGTTAGCTTAAATTAAATTTATCACACGGATATTATTAGATTTTTCAAATTGGTTCCGCACTTATTTTTGAATTCTACCAGTTTTGGTAAGTGATTATTTTACATATTATTTTGTCCTGTCCTAGGCAATCTCAATTCGTTTAACTATAACTTATAACGGTCTTAATTAATGTTTATTAGAAAACTTTTTCTTTCATTAATAAATTTATTTGGGCGTTTGTTTAAATTTAATTTAAATTAAATTTGATAGTTGGTATCTGGTCCCGTAAAAGGCAGTAAGTCCTAAGCTTTCTTAAAGAACTCTTTATTTGCAACATTCAAAGTCGCTTATCCGAGAAATTTTCAAAGAAATATTTCTTATAACAAAGACAAATCCCTCGCAGACGTTCTTCTTGAACACAGACATCAAACTTATCATGACGACAATACCGGGAGGTCATCGTTTCCATTCGGGCGAGATACCGAGTTGCTTTGTCGAAAAAAGCGCGCAACAACAGATAAAAGTGGGAACATATTTCGTATCTCTTGGTAAATGGGAACAATACAGAAATACTGACGCGGAAATTAAAAGAAGAAACAAAAGCAAATTGCCCGTAAGAGAGGAGCCGTACCGCGGCCGGGCCTATTTGCTCTAATGACGGCTACTTTTCTCGTTTCTACGACCCGCTGCCTATACAGGTCCAGGTTTTTGGGTATTTTTCCAAGGCAATATTATACATAACACATTTCTTAACTAATTTCTTGAAGTAAGCCACGTAAATACTTTATATTATAAGTACATAATACATGACAAAACAGGTATTTTGCTTAGTTTACTTAAATTATAACATAAAGATTTCACCAAGTTGACTTCGATATCCACAGCAGAATATATTAAAGTTATATTTATCTAAAAGTTAAATACAATACATAAGCTGTATATTCACTCATAAAAAGCTCAGTCGTGAACTATCTTTTCTCGAAGCGATTCATAGCATTTTCGACCCCCTTGTAACTTCGTTATGGATAAATCTACAAGCCTGAATTTTTAATCCCAGACTCAGAGAGCGTCACGTAACAAGGCATATTACAAAATTAAATTCAATTTGAACTTATAGTTTATGAACTATTACAAATATATATTATTTTGTCATTGACACACTCACCGATCATCAAAATGTTTAGGCACTTCTAGCAAATACACAAGCTTCAAATTTTGAACACTATTGCTGTATAGCCTATAAAGCAAGGAAAACCCTAAACATTACACAACTTCCGTTCTGTTGCCTAGATATAGGTAGTGATAGGAACCAACTAACTGCATTTATAACTTTGTACTCATATAAACACATATGCATGACAAAATTAAGTCAGTAGTTCATAAAACTTTTCCTTACCAAAATAAATTATTTTCTAAAAGAAAAAATATGTTTTTTAAATTTATAGTTTATATATTGCCAAGTCATAAATTGGCCGACTTGGTTTAATACTAGATCTCTCTACTTTTTTCGATATAAGAATTACCTCGCGAGAGTTGTTGTACATTGTATGTTTTTGATTATATATTATATTCTCGTTGTAAACTAGGTAAGCCATTACGCGATATTCTGTATCTAATAAATTATGTCTCACAAAAACAACATTTTGTGTCTAACGCTACGTTTATTTAAATTTACGTACAAAATCATTATTTATTCTCACTTCCTCAGGCTTACCGTGGCACTTTATACCCTCCAGAGTTGTACAGCCAAAGTTTTTATTTAATCGCCAACTAGTTGTCTCGTTTTGTCTCTTTGAACGGCGTCCACTTTATGTTGTCAAGTGGATTCTGCCTCGGCCTCACTGTAATATCGCACGTAAACCACTGCACCAACTCGAAAATGTTTCCGCTTATTTACTTCGTCCCTATTTTATATATGTTTTTTTTTACGTTGAAGCTAAACTTATTGAATAGCGACTAGTGAGTAAGTTAGCTTAATTTATTCGTTTTCAATATACAGTTTTCCTATTGCTAGGCTTATACAAAATTGTATATGTGATAAAAACAATTTGTCATTAACGTTTTATATAACTTCACATCTTCAAATTAAGAGTGTGAATATGATAAATATTTTTGAATTCAAAATCAGTCATATGTCGTTGCCTAGTTGTTAAACAGTACATTTTCTTAATAGTTCATTTGTAATTTTCGATTGAATTTTTTAGTCGACTATTAGAATGTTCAGTTCATAAGTTCTCGCTTACAAATTTTACGCTCCGCTACCAGCAATATCGTTAGACATTGTGAATGTAAATGAAAAGGGTATTCAAAGCTATAAAACTGTCATAAAAGCGTTTACAAAAATTCAACAAATTAAGAAACCTTACATTAAGTTAATGAGGTACTTCAGTGACTGTTTTATTGCAAAAATGTATTTACAAAAAGTGTTATTTTTTTTAATAACACAAAATACGTGACGTTTTGTTAATATTTCGTATAAAAGAAATGCACTATTTTCAATTGATGATACTAAAAAAACCGGTGAAGTGCGGGTTGGACTCGCAAGCGAAGGGTTCCATAGCATTATCATTAAATAATAAAGTTGAACAGTTTCCAACTATCAACATAAGGTTGTTTTTCAAAGTGTTTAAATGAATTACAAAGTTATGTTATACAGGTTTACAGAGTACACTTACCTACCAAGTTTCAACTCTTTAGTCTTAATAGTTTCCGAAGTGGCTGTAACATACGGACAGACGGACGGACTGACAGACATGACGAATCTATAAGGGTTCCGATTTTTGCCATTTGGCTACCAAACCCTAAAAAGCAACATAAGTATAGCTTATAAGGATAACATGTACGTCATCTTACACTGACGTTTAGTATATCATCTTAACAAATTGATAACGAAAGTTTCATTCAAATATAGTGACTAATTTTTTAGGTTTGAATATGTCAATGTCAGTATATGATCCATTTAATAACTCCAGATTATGATAAAAATAAGCTGAAATGCAAGATCTTTGCCTTGAGCATAATATTACCTGACAAACAAAAGCGCTAAAATATTTTTCTGATTACAAAATCATGAAAATGTTCACTAGCACTCAGCATTGCGCGTTTGCTGTCCGCCATATTGAACTTCGGCACTAGCGACAGCCAGGGGCACTCGCTAAAACGTCACGGGTTCTCCTTTAACTCTAATATTTAAAGAATAAAGCTGCTGTGTCATTATATCAGAGTATGTCATCTCAAGCACTTTTCCCCCTAGTATCTGGTAGATGGATGAAAGTTTTCAGAGTGATCTGATCAGAATTTGTCCATTGTAATATGGCTATTGAAAGTCAAATCTTGCAATTAAATTTTACACATTGAGCTGAAATTTTGCATTTTTTGATTTGGACAACAATACATGATATTGTTATTCTGGATTTAATGTGGTGGACGGCCTAAGATCGCATGCAGATTGTTTTGTATGCGTCCCGTGATATAGACGTCAAATCGAAGGGTTTGCTGTGAAGAGTACTGTTTTTTTTTTTAATATTTGTCTTTCAATCAATTCTAAAAAAAAACACATGTTAATAAAACAATGTCAGTGACACAAATACAGTTGACAGAAAACCTCGACGCGACCATAGAATTAAAAAATGCTGCCGCTATGAATATTTACGAATTCATTCACCACACACGTTTCAATTAACGTCATTCCGATTGTTAATTAGATACGTCGTCACGTCATTTTAAATTTCGACAGTTTGTGGCAGGTTAATTACCCTTATTTAAAGTTGTTACAATTATGAATTATAGCATAACATTCTACTTTTGTTGACTTACATTGTTCATTAAGAGCGTGGCCAATAGTATGTTGTTTTCATCGAATTGCAAAAGAGTTCTTACACAACAGATGAAATGAAAGATCTTCATTAACCTATTTGTTAACGTAAGAAACACTCGTTGAGAAAGTGGAATAAGGGCACATGGTCCATTTTTTCTCATTATTAACACATTACTGCCCCAATGGTGGGCATGGATTTCTTCTCATAATGAGCAGCTTTTTGCGGTTTTCAGAGTCTTTGTACGGATCTCTCAGGTATTTAATTTTTCTCATTATGTTTACATTCGAGTTTACACCGAAGTGATAATTAAATTGTTATATGCATGTAACTTCGAAAAATCTGAGGTTCCTGCATTGCGAACCCTGGTCTGGTCAGCGTGAGAAACTCAACTTCAAACCACTATGCTGTAACTGGTTTAACTTTTTCTAAGGGAGTGATATTGGT
Source organism: Spathilepia clonius (assembly GCA_018250295.1). Classification (NCBI taxonomy): domain Eukaryota; kingdom Metazoa; phylum Arthropoda; class Insecta; order Lepidoptera; family Hesperiidae; genus Spathilepia; species Spathilepia clonius. The sequence continues at coordinate 4,847 of DWRA01003333.1, read as the reverse complement.
GGCATTATTTGCCTTAAATTTAAACAGCTTGAATAGTTTAGATCGACTTGAATAAAAAGTTAAAGTTATGCGTTATGTACGATTTCTGCAATCAACGTTCACTAAAAAGGTGGCAAGTCCAAAATATTTAGCAACTAGTTATCACACAATCGAGCGACGAATTACAGAAATTTTGATGTAACGATCTGACCACGACACAATTTTCGACATTTTCTGTTACTGTAAAATACTATTTGCTATTCTATCAGGCAAAAGTTTATAGGAAATTCATATTTAATTTCAAGAAGCGGAAAATCAAAACACTTATCTCGGCTTCAAGAAGGTGCAAGCTACAAAAGGTTAAACAACCATTAAACTAATTTAAGTTTATCTTGCGCTGTTTTGAATTCCTTTGTTCTGGAAACGGCTTCATTCTGCTTTGTTGGCAACTATCGTTGCATTGGGCAACGTAATTATCCTTATGAGATTCAATCGTGTGTCAAGTATAAATTACCATAGATAACACGTTATACATGTATATGGCTAGACAGGGTTACGGTACCGTTACATAATTTAACCTCATCACGAATTCTGCCCATTTCACATGTCATGTCCGTGTAACTAAGAAACTGGTCAAATATATGATTATTACCATTCTTGGTATTACATTATTCTTTTTTGTTTTTCCTTGTTTCTGATTCACCTATAGTTAATTATGTCTTCACAAGGCTATTTGCCATTCTTGACTAATCACCGCTTGCAATGTTAACGAATCGGCATCTTGCTAGTCAACTATGTAGTATTAGTAGTCTTAACTTAAGACAATAAATCTCAAAAGGGGCAAAAATATGTCGAATTCATTCTTCTTGGATGCCATTATTACAGCAAAACCATTAATGACAAGAGATCAGAAAACAATTGCAACAAGGTTATATATATATATATATTTATTTAAGAAAATATAGATCTAGAAACTACATTCAGCCATTAGTTTTAAATCATTTTCGTTGTATCAGGACCCGATGTCTCGGTTACTATGTTAAACATTCTAAAAGGAGTTATGGACACTGAAACGATAACAGGCCCACATTGATATTCAATAGTAAATCACAAAATGAACAATAGAGCATTTAATGCAGTTCATTAATCCCAAGTGGAACAAAGGATGCTAGGCCCCTCAATGGGCTTAAAGTTGTACCTGTCATGCTACATGCGATATAACAAAGCAGTTGTATTACTTCTTAGCGGCTCACATAGTTAAATTGGTATGACAATAACTTATGCTGAGTTAACTCGAGACCTGTACTTCGAGTTAGGATAGGCGCATAATATGACTTTAAACTTGCTGATATGAGTAACAGACTAAGTTTGTCACTCTGTCACGTTATTTAGACAGCGAACGAGCTAGCTACTGAGCAAGCAAGAACGCTAGTAATCTTACAAGTAAACTGGTAAGTTAGAAAAGAAGGCAGTGATCTAACGGGGAAGTTACTAAACTAGAAGGATAACTTGTGAGATAATTAGACAGCTAGCAAGTTCGTGCGAAAGCTAGTATGCTGTGTAATAAATTAGGATAATAAATTCTACCTCCCATTTCGAGTACATATAATTATTTTTTGAGTAGCTCATGTATAAGATGGTAAACAATCATAATAACGATAATCAACATGTAATATAGAAATTATATGATCTATTATCTATGATATTATTATTATATCCTTCATACGGAAAATCTCATTACAGTCTAATGTATTCGGCTAAAAGGTATACAGGGTGGGTGTTTAATATTGTCATACTTAGGGCAGCTCGGTAATGAAGTTATTTAATAATTGAATTTAACAGGAGCAGGTGACGACAAATTAATATGGCCTGTTGTTCAGCGGAAAATTTTACGTTTTTTCAGTAAGAGTTACGTGTTACGTTTATATTATCTACAGATTTGAGAACAACATTAAATTCTGTTATCAGTGATTTTCACAATCTAAATCGGATTATAGTGACCTGTGACCGCAGTGTGACCCGCGTTTAAAAAACATGTGTACAATATTCGAAATTTTGTTATATTTTATATTAAATTTTATTCCTAAAATTCACTAGGGGCACCTCCTTCTATTTTATTCCAAACGACCCTGATATTTGAGTCCGCAGTGATCCAGAGGTCTCCGATCATTAAGAACTTTGAACCTTTACGCCAGCAGCGGAACATAGTCACCCTTTGCATGTTGTATTGGCTATACAATAGTGCAAGCTCAAAGGTACTTTTTGAGCCGGTTTCACATCATCCTTAAAGCTGATATTTATATACGCGTTGTAGTCCAGCACTTCCAAAATCGTCGGCGCCGCCCTCCACAACGAAGGATTTAGCGTGGTGCAACGCGCCTGCTACTCCGGCGTTTACTTGAAAAATTACCTCTGTTGTGGTACAATTTGCGACGCGCTGCCGCATTGGCAGTGTTGGGCGGTACGTTGCGTTGCGGCACCGCGCCGCACCGCTTTTATGTGATAACGTGTTACATTAGCACACTCATTAGTGCAGCATTAGTGAATAAATATAAATTATTCTTATTGGGGTGACTTTTAAAGTATTTGTCCAAATTATTTAGTACTGCAAAAGCCTAAGTTGAATTACTTTAAATATCAAAATCTCATAAAGGTTGGTAATATGAATATAAAATAAGCATTTTATCCAATCCATTAATTGTTTTCGTGCTTGACTACTTTGGCTATAATTGCATATAATATATAAATATATGTCATCACGGACATTTAATTACCACTGTTTCAGATAATCCATCATCACTTTAATCAGATTAATAATTAATACTCAAATCCTTTTCAGTTTTAAGTTCATTGCCCATAAATGGGCCACTAATGGACAAGTTATATTTAAGTGGTTTTATTTTGGATCCAATCATCAGTTACTTTTACCTTACTTTTTTAATTTAATCTATAGTTATTTTCCTAAAAACTAATCCACCCTAAATTAAACTGCTTTAAACTATAAAACCAATTGAAATTGGGGAGCAATATACGGAAAGTGGCATTCATTTTAAAACTTGTCTAAAACTGGGCCAGAGTGATTGCGGGCATATCGACAGTCCATGCTAATCGCGCGGTTTCATGTTTTATATTGGTGAAAGACCCAAACGTTGCAAATAGATGATATATTATAGATCTGGTGTATGAATTCATTCTGTGAATGCAAGCTAGAAGACGCTTTACCTGTCGCGCGTGTTTAAGCCCATAAGGACATTCCACACGCACACGCACACACATGTATTAACGATAGGATGGAAGTAGCACGCTTGCATATGCGAGGCGCATGCGGTCGTAAACACGCGTTATAGTATAATTGCCCTATTACTCAGTAACGCAGTCTATTAATAAATATCTAAAATACATAAGTATACAACTCTACTTCTGCCGTTTTTTCTCAAAATTCAAAGTTTTATTGTAAAAACTGAGCGTGCCTTTGTGTTTCAAAGTATTGTCCATTGTTTTTCACTATTTTCTCCCACCTTTATGACATAATCAGATCCCACGTTGAAAGAATTTTCCATCTTTTGTGCTTCAAAAGATCCATATATCGGTCCAATTTTAAACTTGCTCATATTAATGGAAGTGCTAGTCTCTCAGGCCGTGTGCTATGGATCGAAATAGGTAATAATCTGAGGGAGCAACGTCTGGACAATGTAGCGGGTGGGATAAGACTTCCGATTTCAACGTTTCTAAATATGTTTTTTCAACTTTTGCAACATGAAGCCGAGAATATGAAGATCTCCTGTTATTGTTTGTGTTGGTCATAGTAAATACAGAGCACCACTATACTGGTTTCTTCTTCAAAAACCACCCTTTCTGAACCGTTAAAACCACTCACGACAGATCATTTTACTCATAGCAGCTTCACCATAAGCGTCTGAGAGCATTAGGTGAGCCTCAGCCGCAATTGTTTTAAAGTTAAGAAAGAAATCGATTAATTAAGAATTCGATTAATTGGCCTCATTCATGGCATTCAAGTGGCCTTTTGTATAATAAAATAACTATATTATGTGAACACAAATTAACCACTGATGCTATCAGGTTATCAGGTAAGTAGGTTATAACCTACCAACTAGTCATTTATTTGTCGCAAAGCCATCTACAGAAAAATGGCGGAAGCAAAGTAGGCGTTGCTTTACTCAAGATCTATTACATTTTATCTAGTATCTTAGAAGCAGTACAAATGCTACAAGTATTTACTCCGCCCTCGCGTATTATGTCCACCTACAATATCTGTTATAAGGGTGCAAAAAATTTGTAAGTTATTAATATTTTTATACGAAGCTGCCATGTCGGACTCAGACGTAATGTTAAAATACAGTGCATCATAATATTGTTACTAAATTGATCTCAAACATCACGATCTGACTGAATAACAGAAAACTATTTATTTAAAATCAGTTTGAGACCACCTGATAAAAAATTGGACTTTGTCCAGTACGCGCCACATCACAAAGGAAATTATTTTATTATATTCTGAAACATAGTAAATATGTAATTTATGTTTTTTAGTCTACGCGGACGAAAACAAAACAATTTCCGCATGTTTGTATATCAGACAAAGTAAGATATATAAAAAACTATATAGTCCACTTATTCATGTAGTTTTTAGAGTATTATCATACTAGCGATTTGCCTAAGTTTTTCTCGTACTCGTGCCACGCCCTCTGGGTACGCGCTCGCAAATCGCTACTGTGATAACGAACGAATGTACCTGAACGTAATTCAAACTGTTGTCTCGAGCGAAAAAATATGGGAGCAAAGACTGTTTTTCTGTTTCTTTAAATAAGCTTGCTTCATACAAACTTTATTGTTTAGTGGAATGCATT
>DWRA01003332.1:0-12310 GCA_018250295.1 Spathilepia clonius | reverse complement strand
GGGGTAATAAGTTTTACGTATATATTTTATATTTTTAAAATATATTTGTAGTTAGACCCCGGCGGCATCACCGCCACACTATTTCTGCCTAATAACAAAAGTGTTAAGCGCTGCTGTCTTATGGTTTGAAGGGTGTGGTAAGGGAGAAACTTAACGCGGCATTCCAACTTAGCCTTCAGGGGTAGCTACGCACCCGTGGTCGACTACAGTTGGGATTCTGGCCTTATCTGGGGTGGATCACAGGTGTCCATGGGAGGCAGTGGCCACTTACCATCAGGTAGAGTGCATGCTCGTTTGCTACTCCATTATATAAAAAAAATAAAAAATGGTCAAAGTCAGCGGAGGTCCTGGTCCAATTGCTGTGTGAGCAAACTGTGTACATGATGTCTAAAATTGATATCTCCATGATCTTTTTCTCGTGAACTGACGACCATATTCTGTAATCTATATATTTTGAATGTCTTTATGTATTAATCAAAACACATGTTACGAAGTAGATATACCTTACGAAAGATTATTGAACTGCCGCCCTTGGGGCAGCTACTGCGTGCATAACTACCATCAATCTGAAAACCCACCTTGCGTGCGATATTTTACAGCGCCACGATAAAGGGCAGTGACGAATACGACTAGACCTGCATTGAACTTTAAAGCTAATGGCCTGAAATAATCACTGTTCTACAAATACGATAATCCATCAATATGTACTTGATTTCGAGTATGAATCATGTTCCTATTGTGGTTTTTACATAAAAGCATAGCAGACAGGTAATAAAGGACTTAGGTTACAATTGTCTATGTGACTACTTCTATTAGGTATATGTGTATTTAAATTACTTTATGATCTTATATTAAATAACTAGGCGTAACAAATTGCAAGTGAAACATAAGCATGGTAGAAATTTTACACGTACTAGAAGGTGGTGAACTCTTTGTAGTTTGACTCCAGCTACACCACCGCCACACCTATTTCTATATAATAACAGCGGTGTTAAGCGCTGCTGCATTACGGTTTGAAGAGTGTGCTAATAGGGACATACTTATCATAGGCATCTCAACTTAGTCCTCAGGAGTAGTAACGCATGTGTGGCCGAACTCGAGTAGGATTCTAATCTTATCTGGGGTTGATTACATCTTGCCACTTGCCATCAGTTGCATGCTCGTTTGCTACACCATTATAGATATAAAAAACTATCTGATCTAACGCGGTCGCAGCCGTAAATACACCTTTTTCAATAACGTCAAAAATATTTAAAAGAAAACAATCTACAATTAACGCAGGCGATACTATATACGACATATAATATACCTATATATGGTATGATCACGACGATATCAATCTTCTCGATAAGTCTACTATATAATTTCGCTTGTGACCCTGCAAATTACGAGACACAGAAGTAAAAGTAAAATTCTAATATTCCTGCTCGATCCACTTGTAAGTAGCTGAGCATTAAGAAAGAGGATTTAAGAAGAATGGCTCGGATAAAGTATGTCTCCTTTAAACCAGAACACAGCAGCAACTAATACTGTTGTTATTAGGCAAAAAGATGTTTTATTATGCAGACCTTTAAAATTTTTATACATATTTCAATTACACGTCGTCCGCATTAGTCCATTAGATGTATCTGCAAAGCGCTATAAAGGAGGCATTTTCTAGATTTTAATACAAAACCTTTAATCCCACTACCACTACACTGACACTAAATCAGATTGATTAACGTTTGACATATATTTCACAACAACTTATTACCAAATGTTAATAACTAATAATAATGCTACTCTGGTATTATAAAACAGAAATATAGGCAGCGTCGACGCTAATGCGAGGTAAAGACACCTTAAAAAAAGGTAATGAACATTTGTAAAAATTCCACTCACAGCGCACTGCTGGCCCTCCTATGGAGGAGCTGGAGCAAGCTGCCATCGCCGGCCGAGGAGCAGAGGCTGCGCGAGCGCGCCCTCCTCTCCTCGCGGTCCCCTCGCTCTCGCCATCTGGTCATCAACGACTCCAAACACAACATGGTGCCACCATCGCATACCATCCAAATGTTTACTTCTTTTATAGGTAAATCTGTCGCTTTTGTTGATGCAATATGTTATTTTATGTTATTTATATCAATCGAATTTTTTTTTTAATTTTGTAGTGTTTTGAGTATTTTTAAAATTGCAACATTTGTTTACTTTTAATATGTGTATGCGCTAGTTTTGAACTTCCCTAAATGTAAAGTAACCCTTTACAGAGTATACTTCAAAATTTTATTTATTTATTTTGTAACATTTTTCTACCTATTAGGTACAGGTAAATACTTTTACAATAACCTTCTTTCACAAACTTCACAATAAGCTTTTAAATATTTTTTATCCAGAAACAACACAAGTTCAATATACTTTCCTACTTTAAAAGCACTTAGTCGAACTGTAAAAGTTTCGAGAGCTCTTACTATAATATCCTTTTAGTAAGAAATAGTATCACACTTTCTACTCAGTTCGCGAGCAGATTTTCTGTTGTACTATGTGAAATTATACTATTTTTTCAAGTTGTGAGTAAATTGATATTTTGGGGTTTGCGTGAAGTTATCACCGTAAATACGGCATCTAATCTGTATTATTGCAAACGTGCTTACACTCGCGTATCACGTATAACAACATTCACGTGTCAGTCAGCTGAGACAATAGTAACCATCCGCCACACTGCACTGCAAAACAATCGCATTAGTAAATAGGGCAAACTCGTTACATCACGCCGGAAAGTCAGTTCAACATGCACAAACAACGAATGCGATGTAACTCGAGCACTTTGCACTTCGCAACTGTTATCGACCGTTTAACTCGATTCCTGTTGGTCAACTACTTGTTTATGTTGTTTCCCGCGTGAGGAGGCGCTGGAGGAGCGGAGGTGCGCTACACGCGGATGCCATTCAGCGACTGAACCGAACTGCTGTGGCGCTTCTGTGAAATAACACGAGACACCCTTGCAATCCGCCCTCGCTGGGCGCATGAATTTGCTTCAGTTGGTATAGCGTGTCCAACTTTTTCTAAGTGGTTCTGGTTTGCATCCAACTTTGACGAAGCGCAGGTGAGACGCGCGGTTATTGAATTATAGTTTGGTGTTGCTTGAAAAGTATGCTATAAAATTGTTATTTTGACTACTTTTATTTTTTACCGTTTTTGACCTAATTAAAAACAAAAGGATATTTTGGGACATAAAGACCACTTTTAAAAATACCTGGTTTGATAGACTTCATTAAAAAGATTTTGTGAGGCTCAGCAATACAGTTCTGTAACAAAATGACCAAACAACGAAAAACGTCTGTCTGCTAGTATGTCTGACCATATATTATAGCCATTTACTCTATAGATGCCTAAATGCGTTTATAAATTAATCTAAATGAAATTGTACTCATTTAATTTAATAGGTATGGTGTGAAAAAATCTGAACAAGAATATATATATATCTACTTAAAAAACACTCAACGAAATTCGTTTGAATAAGATATGTTGACCCGTTTTTAAGATATGGGATACTTTCGGTAAAAAGCCATTTTGAATTTAGCGACCGCAGAAATAATTGTTTACGCACAACGGTCTTAAGATATACTTTGAACCTTTTAGCTGTGATTGTAATTATTGTTCATCTTGACTACACAGTATATAGTTTCACTTTTCTTGGCCATTATTTTTGCTCATATAAATAGGTGAATATAAAATAATTCGGTACCTTTCCTGATTTGTTTGTCAATCCATTTTCAATTTTTACTTGAATTATTTATAATCGCGGAATTCGACCCTGGGCCGAAACTCGTTGTTTTAAATAAGGCTTACCATTGCTGCCACTTAATTAAAATATCAATGCCACAATCAAAAATAACAAGCAATGTTATGTTCGGCTTACGAGATTCTCGCTAATCTTTCATAAGGCCCTATTTTCCTTAATCGCGGAAATGTTTATAACAATATGCCCTGTTAAGGCTTGGTGCCTCGTAATCATTAATATTATCGGCATTGCTCACATTTATTACGTAAACGCTGAATACTCGTAGCTACACAAAGGACATCGTTTATGAGTGTATAAATTGATTCGATAAACATTGTTCTCCAAAATTGTATTTACCTCTTGCTCATTCTGTATGATATATGGGCGAATAAAATTGCAGTTTTATGAATCTATGTTACACTCATTTGCAAATACACAAATTTAAGTAAAGAAAAGAATGTCTAAACTTCTTTTAGGATCAGCGCTACATCTTGATTACTTGTTTTGTTTCGTTGATTTATGTAATAAACTCCGTAATTTAATCCGGTACTCACTAATACTTCACTGAATAGAGGTTCTTCCAACTACTAATTAAGTACAGCTATATTTACTAGTATGCGGCTAACATTGCGGTTTGATACTTTGCGCTTACCGCAGAGCTCGAACTCATTGTCAGGTTGATCACAGGTGCGGTGCTCCCACTTAAGTTCTAGATTAAATATCTGTAGATCATGTCATTGAATTAAGTTTTCATTTAAACGTAGATTAAAACCCCACGCGTTGAGCTTTACACCTAAGATAAACACTTTTAAAATTGAGTTGCGTATTAGCAGTTCTACAAGTTACTAAGACGTACTTAGAGACTATAGTAAAATAATACTATTAGTATTATGAACATTGTTAAGTTTACGCTTTGGAGCAAGTTATCTTAAAATATTGAATGTCTGAACCTCTAAAGGGAAAGTGGGAAAATATCACGTCGGATACTTAAATAAGGACGAAAAAAATATTATGTAGCGATTTAGAAACATAGACTAGACATCAAAAAATTTAAAGTCTGTCCTCGAAATTCTCTTTAATTCCGGCCAGACTCAGATCAGCTGTGACCTGAAAACTTTGCTGTCACTGTTCAAATAAAGTACGAAAAATTGTTCGCATCTTGCATAATAAAACAAATTGAGGAAAATATCGTTTTACATCGTCGTACATGACGAATCTATAAGGGTTCCGATTTTTGCCATTTGGCTACGAAACCCTAAAAAAGAACAAAAATACTGACTTTATAAACACAACTAGAAAGATGTTATAAGTTTGATATAATCAGTTTAAGAGTATCTTTCGATTAAATTAATTATGGCGGATTTGGACTATAAAGAAGTCTATGGCACTTTTATGGTTCTACAAACATTTATACACTATTTTAATAAGAGGTAGTCGAACGCATCGAAAATGAATTGAAGTTACAAACAGTCACTTTCATTGTATTTCATTTTGTAGAGGTCCAATCTTTTATATATTAAGATACGAATTGGCTGTGTTGAATCGTCCCTCATTAAATTGTGAAATATTGTCAAATTGGCGTACAATGCTATGTTTATAAAAATGTAGGTGATTTACCCGTATGAAAACAATTATTTGCTAATTCGATTACTTTACTGATCGATACAGAATGTATATATTGTTAGAATTAATTGTATCGTAACAATCGTAAGTGTGTCATCCTCGTTTGTATTGAATAACAAAGGGTCTCACTGAAAAGAGCAGACGTGGCTACCCAAAGCGTACGCAGTGAACTATGTTTTTACACTCACTGCAACACCCATCCAATTTTATGATTCTTATTTAATTTTATACTAGTTTGGTCCTGTACAATTGTAGCAGTAAATTTGTTGAAATAAACTTTGCTTTCATTTTCTTCAAAACCATACCCTTGAATCCGACCGTTCCCAAATCGTCAAACGTTGATTAAAACACAAATAGGTAAACGATTTGTCCCGTTGTCAATAAGATTAAGTGTAATGTTTACTTCGCAGAGACTGGTAATTCTTTGAACTGCTGCAAATGAAATACGTGACTTCAAGCTGATCGCTAGGCGCCTCACCGTTCTCAAAGCGTTGGACATCTACTGGCTAAGTATATATACCCTGCACCTACTGGTCAGGTCTGTTCTGTTTTATAGTGGGTTTCTGTAATTTTGAATTTTGATTATCAATATTTTGAACAGATTTTCATTATCCTAAGTGGCCAGTCTTATATATTAAGAAGCAATAAGGGAATAGCCTATCGCGTTGGAAAACAGACTAGTAGTCTTCATAAGTCTTTGACGATCGTATGAAGAATAAAATTGAGTAAAGTGAACATTTTTGTCTGTTTATCCATCTGATTCTTTCCACTAATTATTAATGATACGTAAAACCAAGTACAATCTTTATAGCATAGAAAAAACTTAAGTAAATAAAATTCATTTGCATGCTGTTCCATTCTTAAGAGTGTAAAAGTTTCCTAGAACTGTATAGAAGTGAAAATCTAACATAAAATGATTTTGTCTCTTTTGGATTATTCGCACGTTCAATTTCGAAAACGACCTCTTCAGTTAAACAGACTATGCGGGTTACTGGAGCACTACGAGTGTTAATGTACAGATCGTAACTGTTGACAAATCAGGTCGATAAACGTAGGTCAAGTCAACGCACGCTTTATAGTCGCGCGTTGCCAAAACCTTGTATTTAATCTTTGGAGCACGAACAGTTCAAAATTGCAGTGTAAAATCATCTTCCATACTATCGTTTCAAGTACTTACAAGAAAATAAAAGTATCTGCTACTTCTCAAACGTGTAAATCGTTTCTTATCTTTATTTATAATGACTTTGATAATTAGGACACAAGATTGCATATCTATATTATATACAGATATATTTAAAGGTGGTAGAACCCTTTGTAGTTAGACTTCGGCGGCACCACCGTCACACTTATTTCTGCCTAATAACAGAAGTGTTAAGTGCTGCTATGTTGTGGTTTGAAGGGTATGGTAAGGGAGATATACGAACGAGAGGTTCTGATCTTATCTGAGGTGGATCACAAATGTCTATTGGCGGCAGTTGCCACTTACCATCAGGTGGACTGCATGCTCGTTTGCTACTCTAATGTATAATATATATATATTGTGTAACTAAGTACTTCTAAGTAGCAAATGAGCATGCAGTTAACCTGATGGTTAATGACCACTGCCCATATGTATATTTGTAAATTACCTCAGATAGTATTAGAATCCTACCTGGCAATAGATATCTTGCTATCATAGAGGACTATGAGTTGGAGTGCCTCGTAGTTATGTCTCTTATTTATATCATGCGTTATCAAAACCAGAATTTAGCTGCGCTTAGCTCTGCCATTAAGGCAGGAATAGATGCGATCGAAAAACAATATCAAGTCATTAATATTATCAACAAGCTGAATATTGGTACAATGGTTCAATCCACGCAAATTATGAGGTTGTGTACTTAGCGCGTTTTTTAACGTGGCTTCCCCAGTGCCTACTCCATAAGTCAGTAATTATCCAGTTTAATTAAAACTATTGTAAATAATAGATATTAGCAAAAAAAGCGGTGTCGATAAAAAAAAGTTGACATTTATTCATCTGACTTGTAATTTTCGAATTCTTCTTCTCGATTTTCTCCTTGTTCTTCTTCTGCTTCATCCTCGTTATGGTTTCAAGTAAATTCAGCCAATCGTTATCATAACCACAATTTAGATGCGCTTAGCTCTGCCATTAAGGCAGAAATAGATGAGATCGAAAAACAGTATCAAGTCGTTAATATTATAAATGTATGTTAAAACATGGTGAACATGTACAGCTTAATTGAGTAGAAGTAACGAACAAAGAACTGATAACATTTAACCAACATGAAGTAGTAAAAGACCGATAAAGGACGTAAAATTTTATAGCTATTCTAAATATTTCATAGCATGAATAATATAATATATAGTGTTGTGCCAGAAATCTAAGACTTTTATTTTGTGACTGTTGTCTTAATAATATAATAATAATCTGATACATGTTTAAGAAAGAATTAGTACACGTTTGATAGACAAAGTAGAAAGATAATTTTTTAAGGAAGTCAATTAATTGGTTCATATTTTTTTAAATTGTTGTCGTCAAATATTTTGAAACGAACGATGTCTTTGATTTTTATCCAAAGGATCCTTTTCATCTTATCTTTAAATCTTAAGGAACACGAAGAATGGCTCCTAGTTGTTTCTTACGATGGAATAACATGTTTGTCCGAAAGAATAAATCTAAAGGAAAAGTAGTTTACTAAAATATATAGACTGACTGACGAAAAAACCTTGTCCTGTAACAGTTCCAAGACTAGAAGAGTAGTCAAGACCTTCGCCAGCTTTCTCGAATACCCTTTTTGTCATGTTTTAATATTCAATAAGCAGTACAGCTCTATTTGCATAGTTCGAGTAGCGATCTAGAACTTATAGTAGATCTTTTTTACATCGTTTGACTTGTCGTTCGTTTATTATTTCTTCTGCCTTGTAATTTATTTAATTGATATTCCTTGCGCCTTTTATACCCAGAGAGCACAGGCGGAACTCTCTACTAATCAACCTCTGAGCATTAAGCGAACAATGAAGGCGGATGAAAAAGCAAATACTAAGTAATTATACTTTATATTCAGTTTACTGTAAATAATTAATATTCGCGCGCAAAAAACAATTACATATGGGAACTCGGGTATTTGTTTTAAGATATTTATAAATCTCGTCGTCAACCCATTACTGTTCCACTGCTGGGCACGGGTCTCCTCTCAGAGTGAAAGGGATTAGGCCATAGTCCACCGCGCTGGCCACGTGCGAATTGGTAGACTTCAAACACTTTTTGAGATCATTTTTTTCAAAGAACTCTCAAGTGTGCAGGTTTCCTCACGATGCTTTCCTTCACTGTTATAGCAAGTGATAATTAATTTATAATACGCACTTAACTTCGAAAAATCAGAGGTACGTGACTGGGGTTTGAACCTCGGACCCCTCGACTGAGAGACCGGGATTCAACCACTAGGCTATCACTGCTAGACCACCCGCATAGCAGATATCTAAATATAGATCTGACACGTAGAGAGTTCCGGGTCCAACCCCGGGGTAGTAAACATCTGAGCAATACATTTTGATTTCTATTCTGATCGAGTGTCTTTAATACTCTTTTGTATACTTTTATAGTACCTTTAACACAAAGAATCTTGTGCTTAAAATAATAAATAATTTTTATAATTGCATACCTAATTAACTAACTTTTCTCCATTTTTTAAATTAATTATCAGATGTTTGTGGCTTAATGTTTTAAATCTTCCGAAACGTTTTCCCAAAGGTTTTTCATTTTGTGTCATTACAGTAAAATCATCGTGTTATTACAGTTAATTTAGGTTAATTTTCAGATCATTAAAGTCGTTGCAAAGACTCGTTTTACATTAATAGAGACTTGACAATTATGTTAAACAACATTTTAAACATGACTTCAGGTAGGGTTCTAATCTCATCTGGAGTTGATTACATGACCATGGAATACAGTGGCTACTTACGTTCAGGTGGACTGCATGTTCATTTATGTAAATAGCTAGAACATTATGTAAAAAAACATGTTTCAAAATAATTTTCGTAGCTCAGTTTATTAAGACAATACTGCCAGTGGGTGTAAAGATTCCAATGTGCTCCCGCCTAAAGCAAGAGGAAAAACATGTGTGACGCAAAATAATATGAATTAAAATGAGTTCATCGTTTCTTTTAAACAATAAAAGTATATCCTGATTAATTAAAATCTCACTAAACATTAAATTTTGTTGCTAAAATGTTCCACGTAGTATTAGCTTATCATTTAAATCTTGTTAATTGGTACGAAAACTGATATAATATTCAAAATAGTCTTTCGAAAAGAATGGAATAGTATGATATGAAATTGGCCAAACGATAGTCGAATTTCCATAGGGAGGTTTCTGTTCGGCGAATATTCATTTATTGTACACGTACGTTTCTTTGTTGTTCATATCCAACTTCTTTTTAAAAATAACATAGCGTCCCAAAATTTTACAATATAAAAACAATATCTAACTATTGCATCGGTATTTTCATCGTTATAGATATTTTATAAAAATCTTATTTAAATATTGTACAAGCATCAAAAACTATAATTTAAATGAATAATATTTTATTATCACATGTTGTGCTTTATTTGATCATAAATCGCAGAAATACTTATGCTTCAAAAAGTTGGCAACCCTATACTGCAGTATAAAAAGGAACTTTTTATTCTTTTAGAACCGCAGTCGAACAAGCAGTCAGGCAGAATTTGTATATGGATTACTTTACACTCAGATTAATTAATGCATTTCTCAGAGTCCGAGATAATAACCTCGGAGGGGCGGCAGATGTTGACGGGTATAATAGCCGAGTTATGAATTTTAATGTCTGCTCAACGAAAATCGGAATGAATATTGAACATAGTAAAAAAGAGAATAAATTAAACTGGAAAAGGATGTTGCCGCGGAATGGCTCGGCAGTTCTCAAGAGAGGAATTAGCAAAGAACTTGGAATTATTATTAAGGAACAAACTCTTTATGTACACACAAAGTTTCAGCTCGCACAAAGATTAGAAATTTACGTTTATATTTTTGTTGCCCGAAGTGTTGAGGTGGAAGCCAGATTGTAATTAACATTCAGATAATCCCGTAAGTTCCTGAGGTGAAGATAATCCATTTACAGGCATTTATTCAGTGCCACGATTACTTGAATTACGTAGTTGTCACTAAAACTACGCTTTAAGGCCAATAGTTCAACTACTTTGTAAAAGACACCATTTGTATGTACAGACATTGAACGTATGATGTCAAAAAAAAATTGTATACAATATTTTGATAGGCACGTGTCTCTCATGTTAAATAAAACATAAATAAATTGCAGTCAACCAGTAACTCGGAGAATATTCCATTACAATACTTTAATACAGATTGGTCGAGATATGGATAAGCAGCCAACCCATCTTTTTATATTCTGACCTTTTTAAGAAGGTATAAAAGTAGTTACTTCATCATTATAACGACCAGATACGATATATGTCCTTCAAATATATACATATCTTTAAAACTCCATACTCATCATTGCAAGGACTGATTGCGATGCAAGATTAACCATTAGCATCCATTACTGAAGTTGTATAGTCCACTCAAATCCGTAGACTTCAAAATCGACTTCAAAAACTGCGTGGAAATCCCACCACTAAAGCGTATGTTTATTGTTTTCAACCGACATTCCACGCGGAGTAAGTCTGAATGCAAACATAGAATAGTCGTTGCCGAAAATCTGTAGCGATAGATCCATCTAACAGAACTATAAACGCTACGGATAAAAAATAACGTACCATGAGAGCAATACGCTCCGTCGCAAAACGGTCATTGCGTCGCAGGTGCGTTGTTGCACTATAAACGTACGAAATGCACCCGTGTCGGCACACTTCCTGGCTTTCTTACCTCGGGGCTAAATTTCATTTGGAAGAACTGTGTAGTTCAAACGGAACTACTCAGCTCCTTTACAAGTGCCTGGCTTGTGTCGGTCTGAATGTTGTAGAAAGGAATTTATATAAAATGATTTAACTTGCTAATCTCACAACCGCTCCTATTCAGAATTGTAAACTGTTACAAAATGTCAACACATGAACGTACTTGTAAATGAAGTTCAACTGCTATTGCCGCTATTAGTATGCTACGTGAAAAAGGAAAATTACCTGTACCTACCCAAGATATTATTAAATATTCTAACCTAATTCCAACTTATCAAACCAGAAAGGCTTCAACAGCAAGTTGCTAAAGTTCAACAGGCTCCTTCATATTACTTTAATATAAATATTTCAACCATATACCTAAACGGGATCGCATTTTTGTAGCAATTTTATTCATATTAAATATTTTACACGTCGCTTATTAAATTTCTATCGTCGATTCCTTCGCCTATTCATCACGGGCCTATTCAAATTAATGTTAACAATTTATTATCTAAAGATAAAGAAAACGCTTTTCATAAGAATTATTTTTAAAAACATAACGGAGGGTCTTATTCCGGCCGCTTAAACATCGTATACAGTTCCAGTAAGCTTCGCCTACTCAAACATTGAAACTGAAATATTCTGGGAAGTTTTTGTTCTTATTTCCCGTTTTCATGCAAAATGTTATAAAATGCTTCACCTCGTGTAAAGCTTGAGTAATCATTATCATAAAATAGTATGTGGTAGTAAGTCTAGGCTCTGTTACATTGCTAAAAATTGATAATAGAAATACGTCTACGTCGAAAAAGACACTTAATTATAAATCTATTTTATTTTATGAAGGCTGAAGGTGGTAGAACCCTTTATAGTTCAACACCAGTGGCACCACCGCCACATCTATTTCTGCCTAATAACAGCAGTGTTAAGCGCTGCTGTGTTCTGGTTTGAAGAGTGTGATAAGGGGATAAACTTAACGAGGTATTCCAACTTAGTCCTCAAAAATAAAAAAAAAGGCATAC